>JAUTBZ010196086.1:0-46009 GCA_032361785.1 Lepetodrilus galriftensis | reverse complement strand
GAATCGAGAGTTCTAAACTCCTAAACAGGAGCTTGCGACTCCTAAACTCCTAAACTCGGTTTCCTTAAACACCCAATTCACGAATTGAGCTTGCTCATGCAAGCCCAATTCGCGCCTTGTTAACTCATAGAACAAATTATTTAGCAATTATAATCTGACCACTATGCAAGTTGTCATCAAGAATCAATTTGACTAGATAAGTACCATTGGCTAAATTTGGTAGTGTTAACTCTAACTTCCCCTTATTAACTCCTTTTGAGGTTTTCAAAATAGCTTGCCCATTCATATCGAAAATCTCAATATGACCATTTCCAGATTCTGTTTTTTCTAATTGTATGGAAACTTTATTGGTAGCAGGATTCGGAGAAATATTCAGCTTGTTTGTTTGTTGCGCAAGCGATGAAAGGCCAACTAGATGGTCATATTTCGTTTCAGTGGTATTGGTAATAATGGGTTCGTTGAAGTCGAAATAAATGAAGGCCGTATTATCAATGGGTGTTCCTAGTGCCAAATTATTTTTTGGTCGAATGGAGTACTTTATAAAGCCATGGCTTTCCATCTCATTTGCGGTGCTATCTGGTAATAAGATATTATTGAAACGAAATTCTACTGCTTGGTCACGAATACTCCATTCAACTGGGTGGCTCGAAGCGATGAATTCGAAAGTATTGATATCCAAGTATGTACTTAAAGTATCGGCAACTCGAATGTTATCAGCTTGATAATTACCCGTATTTTGAAATCTTATGGTGTAAATTAGAGGACGTTTTGCCGCAAGGTAATCTGGAGTGTAATTAGTATTTGGCTCAACAGCTTTGTCATTAGGGTCATAAGATCCAACAATAATAGCGACTAAGTCTGTGGTGTTATTATCTGGTGTTTCGTCTATTTCTATTGGATTTACGGTAGTGGTGAAATGAACTGTATCTTGGATAGATGCTGCCACATTCGTCTTAATCTGAACGGCAATATTTGTCTTTGAGAAAAATAACAAGCTGTCCAAGTCCCATTGCAAGACACCATCCTCATTCGAAGTAGGCGCTGGAATCGCATTTAAAAATGTAATATTATCATCTAGCGTTAAGCTTACAATTGGTTTTTGGGTAGTAGAACCATCGTTATCTATAGAAAGGTACAAAGTGTTACCAAATCCAGGTCTAAATACTGTAGAAGCAGTTAAATCTATTTTTAGATCATTGTGATTGGGATCTAATTGAACACCAAAATCGTAACCGTTTGCTGCATCAGTAATAGGGTAACCTGCTGGGGTAATGGTGACATAAGGATTTGGAAAACTAGCTTTGATAGAGTCCGTCGCACCATTCACATAGATATTATATTTCCCTAGTATATTACTTGAAGAATAGGTTTGATTGGTGTTAATAAGGAGGTTTTTAAAAGGTTGCTCATTAGGATCTGTTAGGCCATTATTATTTTCGTCGATGTAGGTATAACCGCTTTTTATTTCTATCTCAGAATTATTTGTCCAGACACCTCTATTGGTTGTGCCGAGGTACAAGGTTCCATCATTAGCAACATCAATAGTATAGGTGGCAATATCTTCGACACCAGCAGAATAGGCATTCCAGCTAGCCCCTTGATCTGAAGAAAGGTAAACTCCACTTTTACCAAAAGAACCATACCAAATATTATCATAACTAACAATCTTGTGTGGATGTGCACCTGAAGGAATACCTATAGGAGCATATTCTAGCCAAGTAGTACCTTGGTCTTTTGAGAAATAACCACTTTGTGTAATTAATTGATCGTCTATTGGGTAGGCTAAAATGTACTTGTTCGATACGGTATTCCATGAAATTCCTTTGTCGAAGCTAATAAATACTTCATCAGAAATATTATCATTTTGCTTAGTATTGAGCATCCAGAAATCAGGTAAAGCCTTTAAATTCCTCACTCCTCCAGTATTATTAGGTAGGTTTATTGATTGCCAAGAATCCCCTTTGTTTATTGAATAGCTTGCTTGCTTATCGGAATAGCTATATTCAAATATTACTTGTTCATTGGCCCAAACTTTTCTATTTGAATGGTAAGAGTTTAGTATTGTTGTTTCTGTGCCATTTGCCCATAAATATACTTTGTCGTAATCGGTATATACAACTGTGTCTCCAATAAAACCACTCACGTTGGTATTTAGGAAAGGCTCCCAAGTCAGTCCTTTATCGCTACTAAGTAATGTTGAATAGTTCGAGTATATATAAATATTATGATTTGGAGTGATATGGATGGATGAAATAGATGAGCCAATGAAGCCAGTGTTACTTAACACTGAAGAATTATTGCTCACTCTAGATATACCCTTGCCGGATGCCACTAAAAGTGTATTGTTCTCTAATGATATGGCATCACGACCACTTGCTACATTTTCCCAAGATTCCCCTAAATCACAACTTTTGATTATACCCATTGATGATCCCCCTATGCCATAGATACAACCATCGGCTAATTTGCTAAGCTTGGTATTAAAAATAAAATAGTAATCCAATCCCGATGGATTCAAAGTTTCAAATGTGGCTCCTAAGTCAGTGGAACGGTAAACAGTATTATAGATGAACAATAAAACCAAGCTATCTTCTATATACAAAGCTTCGATAAATTCTGTCGGAGTTGGGAGATATTTCCAAGAAGTCATTTCATCTTGAGATAAGAAGAGCGAGTCATCTCTTAGGAGTAATGCGTGCTTATCATCTTGAGCAAATATGAAAAAAGATGGATGCTCGATTGTTGTCCATTCCGTCGAGCCGTCTTGAAGTTTAAGGATCGTATTATCATTCTTCATGAAATAAATTGCATCCTTCTGGCGAAAAACGGAAGTAATGTCATCAAAAAAGATAGGAAAATAATCGTTAGGAATCTCTATAAGATTCCAATTTAGACCATTTTGACTGATGGCTAATGACTGTTTAAATTCAATGAAAGATTGAAATACTGGATGATACACAACCAAGATTTCTTTAGAGGTGACTGTGATAACATCAACTACAGAGTTTGGTGGAAGGATATCTGTTTCACTCCAAGTCTCCCCATTGTCCAAGGATTTTATTAAACCATTTTGGGTGCCAGCCCAAATTACATTTCCCATTTTTTCTAGACAATTAACTTGTCCACCTTCAGGTCCACTAGTCTGAACCCATTGTGCTGAGAGCGTAAAGATTCCGACGAAAAACATTAGGAATACTAGGCTTGTTGAATTTTTCATAAAAGATTTTTTATATTAGAATTAAATTACAGATGCAAGATAGTAATTAATTTTGAAATCTTGTAATTTGTTAGACAAATAGTGGTTCACTTAGCTGTAATAAACGGTTTAGCAAAAACACCTAAAGACCTGCACAAAATCCACAAAAATATACTACCTTTGTATCCCGTACAAAAAGAGGTAAAGATGGCTAAATATGTGTTTGTTACGGGTGGAGTTACTTCATCATTGGGGAAGGGGATAATCGCTGCTTCTCTCGCAAAAATCCTTCAATCTAGGGGGTTTACGGTTACTATTCAAAAGTTCGATCCCTATATCAATGTCGATCCAGGCACCCTGAATCCATATGAGCATGGAGAATGCTTTGTGACCGATGATGGTGCCGAAACGGATTTGGATTTGGGCCATTATGAGCGGTATCTTGGAGTGCCCACGTCATTAGCGAATAATGTGACCACTGGAAAGGTCTATCAGACCGTCATTAATAAGGAACGTCATGGAGAGTACTTGGGCAAAACGGTTCAAGTGATCCCACATATTACGGATGAAATAAAGCGTCGTTTTAGACTTCTAGAGGAGCAGAAAGATTTTGATATTATTATTACGGAGATTGGTGGGACGATTGGCGATATCGAATCGCTACCTTACATGGAGGCTATCCGACAATTTAAATGGAACATCGGTAAAGAGAATTTTTTATTGATGCATTTGACGCTGGTTCCGTATTTGGCTTCCGCTAAAGAATTAAAAACAAAACCTACCCAACACTCTGTTAAAAATTTATTGTCGTTGGGTATTCAACCCGATATTTTGGTTTGTCGGACAGAACGACCACTACCAGATTTTGCTAGAAAGAAAATTGCGCTCTTTTGCAATGTCGATGTAAGCTCCGTTATTGAAGCCATTGATGCAGATACTATTTATGATGTGCCATTATTGATGCTGGATGAAAAATTGGATATTGTGACTTTAACGCATTTGCAATTACCTATTCAGCGAGAACCAGAATTAACTGAATGGAACAATTTTTTGCGCAAGCTGAAGAATCCTAAAACAGAAATTAATATCGCCCTTGTGGGCAAATATAATGAACTTCAGGATGCCTATAAGTCTATCTATGAAGCCTTTGTCCATGCTGGTGCGGCCAATGAATGTAAAGTTAATATTAAACCGATTCATTCAGAAAAATTGGAAGAAGACAGTCCCAATTTTAAGAAAATATTTAGTGGGATGCATGGTGTTTTAGTGGCACCAGGTTTTGGTGGACGAGGATTGAACGGAAAGATTAAAGCCATTCAATATGTCCGTGAAAATAAATTGCCATTTTTTGGAATTTGCTTAGGGATGCAAATGGCAGTCGTGGAGTTTGCACAAAATGTTTTAGGTTTAGAGGATGCTAGTACCACCGAGATGAAACCTGATTGTGTGAATCCTGTCATAGATTTAATGGAGGCTCAAAAAGGAATAACGGACAAAGGGGGAACGATGAGATTGGGGGCTTATGATTGCAAATTAGTGCAGCATTCTAAAGTCTATGAAGCTTATGGGTATAAAGAAATAAATGAGCGTCATCGACACCGTTGGGAGTTTAATAATAAATATAGAACGGCTTTTGCGGAAGCAGGAATGAAGCCCGTTGGAATTAATGAGCAGGAGGATTTAGTGGAAATTATTGAATTGGATAATCATCCATGGTTTGTCGGTGTACAGTTTCATCCAGAGTATAAAAGTCAAGTGGAAAGTCCACATCCTTTGTTTACTTCTTTTGTGGCAGCATGTGTAGAGCATAAGCGAGATAAGAATTTAGAATTGGAAAACAATTAAAAATTACAATCAGGACGATGAAAGAAAAGGTTGATAAATTAAATAGTAAAATTACGGAAGCCAAACTTGGCGGTGGACAAAATCGTATTGATAAGCAACACGAGAAAGGAAAATTGACCGCCAGAGAGCGTGTTCATTTTTTGTTAGATCCAGATTCTTTTGAAGAAATCGGGATGTTTGTGACGCATCGTTCGCATGATTTTGGAATGGAAGAACAGCGGTTTTTGGGCGATGGCGTTGTGACGGGATATGGCACAATCAATGGAAGATTAGTTTATGTTTTTTCGCAAGATTTTACAGTTTTTGGCGGAAGTCTTTCGGAAACTTATGCCGAGAAAATTGTCAAAATAATGGATCTAGCCATGGAGAATGGAGTGCCTATTATTGGACTAAATGATTCTGGTGGTGCACGTATTCAAGAAGGCGTCGTGTCTTTAGGAGGCTACGCAGATATTTTTTATAGAAATACAATTGCCTCTGGATATATTCCTCAAATCTCTGCTATTATGGGCCCTTGCGCTGGTGGTGCGGTGTATTCTCCAGCCATTACTGATTTTATTTTGATGGTGGAAAAAACCTCTTTTATGTTTGTGACGGGGCCTAACGTCGTCAAAACGGTAACGAATGAGTCCGTGACTTCGGAGGAATTAGGTGGCGCACATACGCATGCTACAAAATCTGGTGTAACCCATTTGACCGCTCCAAATGATTTAGTTGCTATCGAGCAAATCAAGCAATTGATTAGCTACATGCCCCAAAATTGTAATGAAAAATCTCCGGCAATTCCTTATGAAGTTGGGGAAGAATTTCGCCCTAAATTAAAAGAAATATTACCAGCTAGTCCAAATCAACCTTATGATATGAAGGAGGTGATAATGGAGGCTGTAGACGAAGAAAGTTTCTTTGAGATTCATAAAGATTATGCAGAAAATATAGTTGTTGGTTTTGCTCGTTTGGCTGGAAAGCCTATCGGTATTGTAGCCAATCAACCGATGAGTATGGCCGGCGTATTGGATGTTAATAGTTCAAAGAAAGGCGCACGATTTGTTCGCTTTTGTGATTCCTTTAATATTCCTTTATTAGTTTTTGAAGATGTGCCCGGATTTTTGCCAGGGACGGATCAAGAATGGAATGCAATTATTACGAATGGTGCAAAATTACTCTTTGCTTTTTCTGAAGCAACCGTTCCTCGCGTGACAGTCATTACTAGAAAAGCTTATGGTGGTGCTTATGATGTGATGAATTCTAAACACATCGGGGCTGATTTTAATTTTGCTTGGCCCACTGCGGAAATAGCGGTTATGGGTGCCAAAGGAGCTTCTGAAATTATTTTCCGAAAGGAGATTAAATCTTCAGATAATCCAGCAGAGGTGCTCGCACAAAAAGAGAAAGAATATGCAGAGAAATTTGCAAATCCTTATCGTGCGGCAGCCAGAGGATTTATTGACGAAGTCATTAAACCAGAAGAAACACGACGAAAATTAATTAAAGCTTTTGCTGTTTTAGAAAATAAAAAAGTCGTGCAACCCAAAAAGAAACATGGCAACATGCCTTTATAAAAGAAGAGGGAATTCAGTTACCTGAATTCACCTCTTCTGAACAATGTTCTAGGATAAATACTTAATATAAAGGGGTTTAATCGATTATGTTTTTATCAAAAATAATAGGTCTTGAACTGCCATTGATGTAGTATGCTTGACCATCTTCAACGTAGTATAATTTTAATTCGTAGCTACTTCCTTGCTTCTCTTGTGTATTGATAAACACGGTTTCTTGGGCATACCCAGGATAAGAAAAAGAAAGTCCTTTTGTATCTTCTGAGTCTGGATACATTTTATTGGATTCGATATAGGAAATAGCTTCTCCTGTATCCATGTCAACAATTCTCCACTCAAATTTTGAATCTAATAATAAAGCAGGAACTGCATTTTGTAGGTCAAAATTGATGACAGTGTATTTCCAATTACGTCCAGATTCCTTTAGCTTTTGAACGCTATCTCCATCTCTAGAATTTTTGACAGATATACCTCTGTAGTCCACAATGGTTTTATCCATAATTTTCTTTAGGTTAGCCATCTTATTTGCTACAACAGCTTTCTCTTCTGTCTTCTCTTCTACAACATTTAAATCTTGCGTTGAAGTGATAGACATATAATTAAGCTGAGCCACTTGATTTTCAAGGTCGTCTAACTTAGCCAATAAAGCTTTTTGTTTCTTAGTAGAAGCCTTCTTTACTTTTTGGAAAGTCTTGATTTGGGACTTGACAAAATCTAGTTCTTGTTGACGAATTCTTAATTCATCTTCAACAGCCTTTAGACTTTTTTTGCTTTTCTTAACAGCTTTTCGAAGACTGAAAAGGTCATTTTGCAAAATATTAAGACTATCCTTCACTAAGTCTAGCTCCATCACTAGCAAATAGTTGGAGGAGTTAAGCTCTTCAATCTCTTGCGCTTGATCGTCAATGGTAATCGTTTGCTCTTTCGTAAGACTGGTTAAGTGATCAACTATCTTTTCGTAAGAGACAATACTGCTGTGCTGAAAAGCACTGACAGTTAGTAGGCCCACAATAATAGTGGCCGCTGTGAATAATTTAATGTTAGTTCTCATTGGTATGGTCTGTTTTAAATAATCAATGTGTGTAAGCTGATTATTCGTCTTCATATTAGTTATTTCAAATATTATTCCAAAAAATGATTTTTAGAATTTTTTAATATGTTTTTTTGACTTGTTATGGATAATTGGTTCAATGAACTATGCGGCAAAAGCCTTGTTATGGTTGAGATTAAACAAAAAATATGGCAGAAATAGTAAAATGGGACGTAGACGGAATGTCTTGCGTAAATTGTGCACAATCTATCGTCTCCTACTTGGAAGATTCTAAATTGGACAAAGTACATGTAGATTTTGCTTCTGGAAAAGTCGCTTTTCAACCAACAGCTGAATCGCCCACTTTGGAGCAATTAAAGCGCGGGTTAAAGCGTATTGGATATGAGGTTTTGTCTAAAGACTCGAAGCCTAAGTACTGGACAATTGAGCGGAAGTTGATCGTCTCGGCTATTTTTACCCTCCCATTAGTAATTGGTCATTTTTTGATGATGGCTGGGGTTACGCTTGGCTTTTTGGGCAACCATTGGGTGCAATTTGGGTTGAGTTTGCCAGCAATTATTATAGGGCTGAATCATTTTGGTAAAAGTGCGATAGGGTCGTTGCGAGGTGGCGTACCGAATATGGACGTATTGGTTTTTGTAGGTGGATTGGCAGCGACTATATATAGTTTGGTGGGGCTTGCGCTAAATGAACCCAATTATATTTTCTTTGAAACGGCGGCTTCTATTTTTACGCTTGTGTTATTAGGTAATTGGTTTGAGCATCGTTCGGTTAAGCAAACGACTTCCGCTTTATCGGCTTTGCAAGATTTGGTGCCGATGGTCGCTAAAAAGGTGATGCCTTCTGGGGCATTGGTAGAAGTTTCGACCGATGAGCTTCAATTGGGAGATGTCGTCCAAGTGAATGAGGGGGACAGTATTCCTTGTGACGGGAAAATAGTCAGTGGTTTTGGAACCGTAGATGAAGCGATGATAACAGGGGAGAGCTTGCCCGTTGAAAAGTCAGAAGGGCTAAAGACGTATGGAGGAACGATATTGCAAGAAGGTAATATTCAAGTTAAAGTGATGGCCGTTGCGGAAAGTTCGTTGCTTGGGAAGATTATTGATTTGGTAGAGAAAGCTCAGAATGATAAACCACCGATTCAAAGATTGGCAGACAGAATAAGCGCTATTTTTGTACCCGTTGTAATTTCTATTGCAATATTGACTTTTTTGATTTCTTGGTTGGGGTTTGATATTCCTGCGACAAAGGCGTTGATGAATAGTATTGCGGTGTTGGTTATTTCTTGTCCTTGTGCGATGGGTTTGGCTACACCTACAGCGGTGATGGTTGGGGTTGGACGAATGGCTCAACAAGGAATCGTCATTAAAGGAGGGCAAACGGTAGAAGTCTTAAAAGATATTAAAAATGTGGTTTTCGATAAAACAGGAACATTGACGACTGGTCATTTTAAAATTGCTAATATTGATTATTTGGGTGCTGACGCTGAAAGAATTCATCAGATAATATTGGAATTAGAATCTAAGTCGTCACATCCTTTGGCGGTGAGTTTGGTGAAAGAAATAAAAAGTCGTATTAAAAATTCTTTCGATAGTTTAGGCTTGGAAGTGACGGAGAAAAAAGGTGTTGGAATTGCGGGGGAATCAAAAGATGGAATGACTTTTCAATTAGGATCAAAACGGATTTTGGCGCAAGCTCCAGATACCGCTCATGATTTATACCTTACGGAAAATGGAAAATTAATAGCAACGATTGATTTGAAAGATGATATCAAAGAAGATGCAAAAGAAGTGGTGCAATTCTTTCAAAATCAAGGAGTTAAGGTGATTATGCTTTCTGGGGATAGACAAGAAAAAGTAGAAAAGGTCGCTAAAGAACTAGGTATTTCAACTTTCTATGCAGAGCAATTACCTAAAGAAAAATTAGATAAAATAGCGGAACTCTCTGCGCAGGCTCCGACAGCGATGGTTGGAGATGGCATTAATGATGCCCCTGCTTTGGCGCAAGCAACTCTTGGAATTTCAATGGGGCAAGCATCAGCAGTTGCCATAGAATCGGCACAAGTAATATTATTAAATGATAAGCTTTCTTCTTTGAAAAAAGCTTTTCAAGTTGGTAAGATTACAGTCAAAACAATTCGGGAAAATCTCTTTTGGGCTTTTGCTTATAATATCGTTGCGATACCGATAGCTGCTTTAGGGTTTTTAAATCCAATGTGGGGCGCAATGTTTATGGCATTCTCCGATGTGGTGGTCATTGGTAATTCTATCCGATTGAAAAGGAGAAAAGTTTGAGGGTAAGTCTTACCGAATAATAATCTCTTTAATAAATTCTTCGCCCAATTCTTTATTTAAAATATCAATGAGTTTGTCTTTTGACATAGAGAGTTCATTCTTCAATGGAGCGGAAGTGATTCTCAAATAAAGCACTCGCTTTTTGAGGCTAATATCAGTGGTGTAGCTATCGATCATTTTGCCCATCAGCTTGACCCATGAATCCTTTAATTTGGCTTCATGAAGTTTTGGCTTCAAATTGTTTTCTTTGATAAACGACTTGAAAATTTCGCCTAGATTATTTTTGTCCTCTATCATGTTACCGTAAATAATTCTTTGATGTAAGTTCGTCTTTTCTTTCTTGTTTCTGGGTGGTAGGATGCCAGTAATTGATGAAATTGCCCATCAGTCATTTCCGGTCGTACGGTTAATTTCTGAACACCTAACTTGTTTAATCTAACAAATAATTCATTCAAAATGGCTTCTTCCATTCCTTTCCCTTTTAGGTTGGGATGTACCACGAGCATTTGGAGCATAGGAGATTTTACTTGCTTGACGGCTTTGGAAATATGGAATTGACCGAAAGGTAACAATTTGCCATTTGCTTTTTGATGTGCTTCCGCAAAAGAAGGTGTAGCGACACAGAATGCAACTAATTTGCCTGATTCATCTCCTATAAATATCGCCATATCAGTATTGAGATACGGTAATATTCGCTTTTGGTAATAATTGGCTTCATCCATTGTTAATTCCGCAAATCCATTTTCTGACGTATAAATTGATTTGAGCAAAATAAAACTTTGCGTCAATAAGCTCTTCAATCCATTCTTTTTGGGGATAGGCAGAATTTTTAACCCATGGTCTGTGATGAAATTATTGGAGGCAGCCTTTGGAATGGTAAGCTCTAATTCCTCATATTCCTTGTAATAAGCATAGCCTAGAGAATCCAAATGCTTGGGATAGAATCCATGATTGAAAGACGTGAAAATGGAGCTCATTTTTTCATATCCCTCATATAGAAGGCCTACCTGCTCGAATGTGGAGACAGCCATAGGTCCGACAATCTGGGTCATGTTTCGAGCTTTGGCCCAATCCTCAATATACTTAAAGAGTTCCTTTGAAACATGGATGTTATTGATGAATTCTATATAGCCAAAATGAGCTTGTTGCAGACCTTTTACTTCATTTTGTGCTTGGTTGATGGCTACTACGGCACGACCTACAACCTTATTTTTGTGATAAGCTAGAATCAATTTAAGTTCCCCATGCGCTAACATAGGGTTCTTTTTCGAGAGCACAATCTTTTCGTTTTGAATGATTGGAGGAATCCAATATTCATTGTCTTCATAGTGATTGAACGCTAATTTGACAAAACTATTTAATTCCGACGATGAGCTAACTTCCTTAATTCGTATATCCATTTGCTTATTTCATTCTGCAAAGACAAAATTATCTAAAATAAATGAATTGAGGTACTTCTTTGGATGTTTTCTTTGTGTAGATGGTTCTATATCTTGAACTTTTAACTTAGTTAAAGATAGAACTAACGAGTCAAAATGGATCCTATTTGACTCAAAAAGGAGCATGACCGCTAAATCATACCCCTTAAAATTATTTGGTAACCTTTGAATATAAGTAAGAGCCAATAAGGAATGAAAATGCTGCCTAGATTGGAAAAGAGCAAAAATCTAACTACTTTTGAGCAAAAAAGAATGAGTCTAAAGTTAGTGCAATATTTTGGGCGTAAAAGCCGTCTTTCAGGTGTAATTATATTTTATACCTTAATAGTTGATTAAAATGCGGATATCTATTTCAAAAAGAAAGCGGAATGCTTTGCTCATCGCACTCAGTATTTTTCTGATTTGGTTTTATTTTGCCTTGCCGAAACCATTATTTTCCGATCCAGTTTCGGTGGTGATCGAGGACGAAGCGGGTCATTTGCTCGGAGCTAGATTAGCGGGAGATGAACAATGGCGTTTTCCGATGATTGATTCTGTGCCCATCAATTTTGCGCAAGCTATTATCGCTTACGAAGACAAACGTTTTGACAAACATCTCGGTGTCGATTTTAAAAGTATTGGTCGAGCCATCAAACAAAATCTTAGCTCTGGAAAAGTGGTGAGTGGAGCAAGTACGATTCACATGCAGGTAATGCGGCTTGCGCGAAAAAATAGACGAAGAACTTTTGTCCAAAAAATAATAGAAAGCCTTTTGGCGCTCAGATTGAATCTTGGTTATTCTAAAAAAGAAGTGATGCGTTTTTATACCTCCAATGCTCCTTTTGGCGGAAACATCGTGGGATTGGAGGCCGCATCTTGGCGATATTATGGTAAGTCCCCTAATCTGTTATCAGTGGGAGAAGCAGCTGTTTTAGCGGTACTCCCTAATAATCCGTCCTTGGTTCGTCCAGGCAAAAATGAAAAAGTACTTTTGCGCAAGCGAAATAGCTTGTTGGATAAACTCTTTGAAAATAAGCAAATAGATTCAACTTCGTGGGTCTTAGGGAAGGAGGAACCGTTGCCGGGAAAACCTCATGCGCTTCCAAGTTTGGCACCTCATTTATTGAATTTTGTCCTTGCGGAAAATAAAAGATCTAAAAAATCCCAAACTCGTTTTAAAACAACAATCAAGCAATCTTTGCAGAAAAGAATTAATAGAATTGTGGATCTACAATTAATTAGATTGAAGGCTAGCGAAGTTAATAATTGCTCTGTTTTGGTGTTGGATGTCGAAACGGGTAATACTTTAGCTTATGTAGGAAATGCGGTTAATACGGGTTCTGCTCATGGTGCGAGGGTCGATATCATTCAAGCTAATAGAAGCACTGGTTCTACTTTGAAACCCATGCTGTCTGGCCTTTCAATGGATGATGGGTTGGTGACCACTAAAAGTTTTCTGCAAGATATTCCAACGCAATATGGCCAATATCATCCAGAGAATTTTAATCGAAATTATTCTGGGGCTTTGCCGTTGGATCAAGCACTGATACGATCTTTAAATATTCCTTTTGTTCGATTGCTGAAACAATATGGGGTGGATAAATTTCATCATAAATTAAAGCAAGTAGGATTAAAAAGTTTGACTCAACCTGCTGATTATTATGGGTTGACTTTGGTGCTGGGTGGTGCCGAAACTTCTCCTTGGCAAATGGGTGGAAGCTATGCTTCATTGGCAAGAACTTTAAATCATTTTTATGATCATAATGGTCAATATAATTTGAATGATTTACATCCTGCTAGATATTTGGCGCAAGCAAAAGAAGAACCAATATTATCCAATGCAGCACCTGTAATGTCTGCTGGATCAATCTGGTCTATTTTTAATATTATGAAAGCTTTGAAGCGACCCAATGATGAAGGCAACTGGCAGCGTTTTGGTTCGGGTCGAGCTATTGCTTGGAAAACGGGTACAAGTGTTGGTTTTCGAGATGCTTGGGCGGTCGGTTTAGATAGAGATTTTGTCGTTGTTGTTTGGGTTGGAAATGCAAATGGAGAGGGTAGAGCTGGCTTAACTGGCGTGCGAATGGCTGCCCCCATTTTGTTTGATGTATTTCGTCAATTGCCGCAAGGGAATTGGTTTGATGCACCACATGACGAGTTAGTAGAGAAAGCGATTTGTAAAAAGAGTGGCTATATTGCTACTCCAAATTGTCCGATTGATACTTTACTAGTTGTGCATACGGAACAAGATATTCCAATTTGTAGATATCACCAAACTGTTTTTATAGATCCTAAAACGAAGTTACGTGTGACAAGAGATTGTGCCGCTCCAAATGAAATAGAAAAGACTGTTTTATTTTCTTTACGGCCGATGGAAGCTTATTATTATAAATTACATCATCCAGAGTATAAAGGTCTACCGCCTTTTCGGAAAGGCTGTGAGCCGAATAATTATCGCGCCATGCAGTTGATTTATCCTAGAAAGGCGAGTAAGATTTATGTGCCGATAGGTTTAGATGGAAGTAGGGAAAAAACGATATTTGAAGTGGCTTATGATTATCCTGAAAAAGTGCTTTATTGGCATTTGGACAAGAAATTTATTGGAAAGACGCAGCATTTTCATCAGATGGCATTGGACCCAAAAAATGGGAATCATGTCTTAACAATTGTAGATAAAGATGGAAATAAATTAGTACAAAAATTTGAAATTCTAACAAGATAAAAAGAGAGCGAATCCCTTTCGGGAAACGCTCTGCTAAAGTAAACAACAACTTCTTTTTCCAATACAAATCTGTTCTCTATTTGCTTACTTTTTATCTTCGTATTTCTAGGTGTCCTTTGAACACTCTATTTTCTGTGTCATTTAACTTGATTACATAGAAGTATGTTCCATCTGGAATTATTTTTTCACTCACCCAGTTGCCATCCCAGTCATTGGTGTAGCCAATCCCTCTATAGATTCGATTACCCCAACGGTTATATACTTCTACAACATTGTTTGGATACTTTTCAATGTTCGCAATATAGAATACATCATTGGCTCCATCACCATTTGGAGAGACCGCTGAGAAGACTTTGATGTCATCGCAGAGTATGCAAATATTAACAAAAGCTTCTGCACATCCATTGTCATTACAAACAATGTATTGGATGTTTTCATTTCGCTCACAAACTTCATTATAAGGGGTGAAAGTGATGGTATAATCAGGGTTTAAGACTAAGTCTCCATTCAAAGCACTATTCACAAAATACATAGTATCTATACCGCCCCAAGTGGTATCATTTGCTAGAATGTCAAAGACTGCTGGAGTATTCATGTATGTGCACATGCTGTCTGGATTAGCCGTAGGTAGTCCGTTATATTCTACAACTTCTGTACAGAAATTTACAGTGTCACACAATCCAAACTCATCACAAACAATGACACAGGAAGAATCACTACCTAGTTCCATGCCGACATATTCTAAGATTTCTGTAGAGTCAATGTAAAAGTAATCGACTGCGGTGGCAGAAGGATTTGCACAAATATCAGTAAAGCTGACAATCTTTCCTGGTAATATTTCACCAAAATCAAAACTCATCTCTTGATTAATATAAATGATTTCGGTGACACAACTTGTCGGTGTGTTGGGATTGTAATCTCGACAACTAACCGTTAAATTAATAGTGTCAGCACAGACTTGTACACTGTCAAATATTATTAATTCATAAGTACCCGTAGCTAAAGCCAACTCACTAGTACCATATGTCATCGTTTTTCCGAAAGGAACATCTAAGTCAAATCCGGAACCATTCGTAATCGTAAGGTCTCCATAGGTATGGAAAGTTGCGCCACCCCATAAATTTTCATTGTTATTATCAAAATACCAGTTGCCAAATTTATCCCAAATAGCCAATTGATTGATTAACTCATTGACATTTGCAACGGTTGCTTCGTAAGGTTTTTTGTTAGCCTCCCAAGTGATTTCAAAAGGACCACTTTGTGCTAACATGCCTGTAATATTATACATACCTATTGAATCTGTATTTTCAGAAACTAAGTCATCAGATAAAACGCCATCTAACATAATATTATAATTATCCATTTGGGCATAATTAATATTAAGTGGGAAGTTCGCTTCTAATCCGCAGACCACTGTGTAACTAGCATTGTCTGGCGTAATATTAAAAATAGGGCAGGGGACTGTGTCAATTTTTGGATTCACCGTAATGGTTATAGAATCTATAGCCGTACAGCCTGTGTTACCCGCCGCAGCTATGGTGTATGTTGTAGTCGTAGCAGGAAAAGCCAATGGATTTTCAATAGTTGCATCATTTAAATTTGTACTTGGAGTCCAAGTAATGACAGTCGGTATATTAGTTGTGACCACGCCATTTATCTGAACCGTATCGCCAACTGTAATCGCAAAATCATCCGGTAATGCAACGGTAGGAGACTCCAAGACAGTCACTGCAAGCGTGTCTGAACTAACTGGACAGGCATCACCAGTTGCAGTGGCAATGATATTTGTTTGAGTCAAAGTTGGAAATATTGTCAATGGAGTACCTGTGCCAAGTGTGTCACCAGAAGGTAAAGTTATCCAAGTAATATCATCAAAACCTTGAGCGACCAACTCAACAGGTAATCCTGCGCATAATGAGTTCGGAACACTCGCCGAAATATTTACAATAGGACTTCCTTTTTTATAGATACTATGTGCGTCAAGCGGACTGGTAATAATGTCCACAGTACAAGTGTTATTTGTCGCAGCACAAAACGCATCCTTTTCCCGAATACCCATAAAGGCAATAGGAAAATCCATTGAAGCACATCCAATTGGATCGGAGGTCAAATTAAAGGTAAAAGATTCGGAATTACCATTGGTTAAACCCTGTGGCATAAGCCACTCCAAGGTCGTAATGCCATTGTCAATTGTTATTGTAGGCTCACCGACAGTCCACCCAGAAGAGGTTGCACTATTGGCAATATATTCTATTCCTTGTGGGAGTAGAACAATGATTTTGTCTTTGGGTCCTGCAATAGAATCTCCTAAATTTGTGATTAAGATTTCTACTGGGAATTGCCCCGTAATTGTATCTGCAAGAGTCGGTTCAATTTTATATCTGTTTGCTGGATCAGGACCACTGCCTTGTATGAAATAAGGGAAGGAAGTAAATCCAGTTGTATCTGTTATGTCTCCACAAAATTCAGAACCATAAATATTTAATTGAGAAGAACGTCCACTGGAATATCCGCAATCAGAAAGTATTTCAAATTGCACAACAATGGTATTCGAATCATTAGGCATTACAGTATTCACTTGGTTTAATCCATTGGATACCAATTGGGCATACGGAGTAAAAGGTTTTACGGTAAAGTTATCCCCAAAAATGGTAGAATTGACATAAGTAGGTTCACTGCCTAGCGCTACAAATGGAGTTGATTTTGGCCAAGAAATTTTGAAGCTACCCGGAACAATTTTTAAATCTTGCGGAAGCGAAAAGTCAAAATTCATATCATAGTATCTTCCTAGCTGTGTATTTTTAATCTCATACTCAACAGGAATTACCGCACAGAAAGCAGTAGGGAATGCACCTGATGTTTGGATGACATCCAATTGTGGAGGAGAACTTTTAGCTTTTACAAGTAGTTCTGCTTCTGGACAAAAGTTGTGTGTAGTCTGATCAAAGGCGGTACAATTCCATCCACTTCTAATCGTCGCTTCGACCTCACCACAGTCCGTTAATTGACCAGTGATAGAAATAATATTACAAATATCATTTGAAGTATTACTTCCGGATGCTCGGAGTAGGCCATTTGTATTGGCATAAAAACCACCTGTGCCATCATCTATAACTGGTAGGTTAATTACATTTCCAGGATCTGTTATGTCTTCCATCTTTAAGATGTTAATAGTAGAAGAAATATCCTCAATGGATAACCAGCTATAATTAGCGTCAGCGTAACTTGTTGTATTGCAATGTCTTACGTTCCAACTAAATATTTTTCCATTAGCAATTGCCGTAGGACTTCCTAAGTTGTCTATTCCAATTTCTGGTGGATTAGAATAAGAGATATTATTTGTATTCGTATAAATGCTATCTTTTAGACAAGCACCATTACTAATATTAAAAACGTGATAGTTACTTTTGTAATGAAATTTCATTCCAAAAGGATATTGGTTTAGAGGTAAGGAGCCACCGCCACCGCCTCTAAGTGATTCACATTTTGGAACGGCTACAATTCTAATTTTGAAAGCAGCTTTGTCGATGTCTACAAGAGAGGGTAGTAAGGACAAGGTGTCAAAAGTTGCAGCAAAATGTCCAGAATTATCCAATGTTCCTACATCATAGAAATTGTTTCCATGAAAAGGATGATTGAAAAAAGAAGCTTGTACTCTTAGATCTTCAAACCCATTATGAAGGCGTAATGCATCATAGTCGAAGGTGATTGAATCGACACTAATTGCGGGCCTATGTTCGTTTGGAAACTCATCACTGTAAACGTTGAATATTGGAATTAACTTGTAAGCCAAAAAAGCGGTATCACAGCCACTTGGCAAATCACTTTGATTTGGGCTAGTTGTTAATGCTTTATTTTTACCTACTTTTACTTGATCTCCATAAGTTCCGCATTTAATCTTGGCCGCATTATTTACATAAAATCCAGCCTTTAATTCTGGTACCAAATAAAATTGGCTAGGGTATGGACCATTCTCATTTAAAGCAAAATATAAATGAGCTTTTACTTGGTCATTTGGTTGAATGGTAATCCCACAACCTTGAAGCGAAGCTTCTAAATTAAAATCAAGATTCTTATAAGGATCCGTAGGGGTCGTTGTTAAGCTATTCTTCGGAATTTCACAAGTCTTTGTAGTGGCTCCAGATATAATTTCTAGATATCCACGACCATATACAAAGATGTCATCAGTTCCTAATTCATATAAAGGATTTGCATAACTCATGTCTATCCCAATATTATTTCCATTAAATGCAGCACCAGAAAGACCATCTAAAGTCAATTTCATAGTATCACAATTTAAGGCAGATTTTCTGTTTGTAGTCAATGGGTCAATAGGCGTGGTATATGTCGCATCTGTAAAACCAAAAGTAGTTCTGGACATGTCCATGGCTTCTGTCCGAATTGTATTATCACAACTAGGAGCAGTAGGACAAGGTGGATTTTTAACGTGTACATAAGTCCCTGAAATATTAGCACAGTACCAAATATGCTTACAGTTACAATCTGGACAAGCATAACCAAATTCTCCTACCATATTTACTGCGCCATCTTGGGCAGTACAATCAGCAGTGAAAGCCATGTTTAATTCATACTTACCGATCATGTTTTCATTCGCACTTGGTGCAAAAAGTACAGTCAATGTATCATTCGACATACTGCTAGAAATGAAGGCTTGATTGATAAAGGGCCTAGTCAATGTTGTATTGGCTTCATCTAGCGTAATACCTTGCGGCAAAACCATTTTTACATAGTAATTTCCGTTGGTACAACCTTGGTCAAAATTGAAAAATATTCTATTCTGAACATGTTTTAGATAAAAGAGATCGCCGGTACCTGCTTCGGTATCAGGCGTCGTGTAATTCTCGGGATTAACACCTATATTACTAATGGTTAAATAATTTAACCAACTGTCGTCTTGCGAAATATTACAAGGATCTACATACCCCAAATACGTACTCAAATGGGTGACAAAACCTGTGTCACAATTAGTAGATAAGTCAAAATTAGCGGCATCTCCGCAATTAAAATCATATTCCACTTTAATAATAATAGAATCTCCTGCTGCTAGGTCATCAAAATACCCATCACCATCTAAATCAGATAGACCACCTGGGCCATCTGGGTCTACTTGGAAAGCTGCGTTTCCATGTAATGTCTTTTTTACGGAAGCATCATTGAATGTAATTCCTTGGATCTCAATATTAACAATAGTATAGCCATCAGCACTGAGTGAGCTAGGATTGCCCATTCCAATACCAGGTTCAATATTAAAAATATCTGCAAAACCTGGATCAACTGCTACACCAATATTTTTTATTTTAACTTCTGATATTCCTGTTTTGCAATAGCCTACATTTACTTGACTGATGGTATCAAAAACAATATTTACGGTGCCTTGACCTTGTTCTAAACTAGCATCTTTCGTGAATTCTGTGCAGGTCACGGCGTAACAACCGTAACTAGCTGTATGTGTGGTGCTAAAAGGATTTGAACAATTGGCAATACAAATATCCTCTTCGATTACGAGTTCTTCGCCAGAATCAAAAAGATTATCATTATTAGCTGTTGCGCCTTGGTTATTTGCGAAGTGTGTTCCAGTCAAATCAATAACGAGAATAGTGTCTCCATCTACGTTTACTGTCTTTGTCATTGGAGCATCTATTCCATTGATTCTGATAGCTTTATAACTAAGAGCCGTTGTCATTTTTACTTGGTAAATCATTGCCGTTGTATGGGCATCCAAACTAGTATTATTAATTAAAACAGTTCTGGTTACACAATCACCGGCTTTAAGCTTTTGATTAATTGCATTTGTGGAAACGACAAATTCTGGAATTCTTAATGCTGCACGATAGGAATTTAATGTAGTCGAAGCAGAAGATGCTGTACTACTTATTTCATAGTTTATCGTCCAAGTATCTTTTAAATCATAAGCAGGATCAAGTGCTAGTTTGTCATTGATACTACAATCTGCTCTGACTAAGAAAGTGATGGTCACTTCATTTAAGCCATTAGGCATCATATCTGGAATTGAAAATTGGGCGGAGCCTGTTGTTTGACCACTGACCAATTGAACGCCTGCAGTACTTTCCCCAGCTATGATGGATTCCATTCGAATGCCACCAGCTAGTTGGAGGTTTGCTACAATTTTTGTTCTGGTATTACTATTGATTCCGGTTGTGGTGACTTTGACTTTGACGGTGTCTGTTTGACCACAGATATTCAGAATGTCTGGTATTCCAGATACGTCATAGGAAACATCTAAGTCATTTTGGGCGGACAAATTGCCAATGAACAGTAAGTTCATTAGTATCCCATAAAATAAAACTACAATTGGTTTCATGATTTTTGTTGTTGTTACTTGAAAAGACCAATCACATTATTTAATAAGCTAATGTAAAAAATAATTGGTCTAACCAAAACACATGCAAATAGCTTGCCAAACTGTTGATTATAGCCTAGTTATCAAGCAAAAACACATTAGACAAAAACCTAATTAGCTTTTCCGAAGAATTTGTTCCTTTTTGGATGGATTCCTACTATTGTTTTGGTTAACTTTGCCTAAAAAAAGAGATGAGAAAGTTTATAGTCGCAGGAAATTGGAAAATGAATACTACTGCAAAAACAGGCAAAAAACTGGTTAAACAGGTTTTAAAACTAGCCAAAGTAGGTAAAGTGAAAGTCATTTTTGGGGCACCAGCTACCCATCTTCAACAGACACAAGCTTTGTTGAAAAAACATAAAGGCTTCTACGCCGCTGCTCAAAATATTCATCAGGAAGAAAGTGGGGCTTTTACAGGAGAGATTTCTGCTGCAATGGTCAAAGATATTGATGTTAAGTATGTGATTGTCGGTCATTCTGAGCGTCGTCAATATGCAAAAGAAGGGAATGTCGTGCTTTTGGCTAAGACTCAAAAAGCCCTAGAACATAAAAGAAAGGTAATTTTCTGCTGTGGAGAATCACTTGCGGTTCGGGAGAAAGGAACTCACTTTCAGCATATTATCAGACAACTTAATGCGACTATTTTTAAGCTTTCGCCAAAAGATTTCAAACAAATAGTCATTGCTTACGAACCCATCTGGGCTATTGGAACAGGCAAAACGGCCAGTCCAGAACAAGCTCAGGATATGCACTTTGCTATTCGGGCAGCTGTAAGAAATAAAATGGGAGATAAATTAGCCAATAATGTGTCTATTCTATATGGTGGAAGTGTAAAGCCCGCTAATGCCCTAGAAATATTCAAGCAACCTGATGTGGATGGTGGATTAATTGGAGGCGCTTCTCTTAAAGCGGAAGATTTTGTCGCATTGATAACAGCAGCAAAAAAGACGGAGCAAGGTAGATAGTTTTACTGTGCGCAATTAATACAATAACGGCTCTCTGGCAAGAACATCAATCTTTTTTCATTGATGTTCTTGTTACAGACGGCACATTTTCCGAAATTTGGGTCGTCTAGTTTAGAAAGCGCTAGCTGTAAATTTTTCATTTTTTGTTGAAGCATGCGTAAATTGGATTCTGCTACACTTTTATTATTGATGGCATCCATTCTAGTAATACGCCCTATGGCACAATCTGGCGCAATCGGTTTTGTAAGTTCTTCTAATTGAAGAATATCCCGAGTGGTTGAAGTTATTTCTTGTTGAATTTTTTCCTCTAATTTTTTCTTGATTGTGTCGTCCATAATTATTTATTCTTTTCCTTGATCATCTTTAGGAGGTCTTCTTCGGTTTTTCCGATGGCATTGATGACACTTGGAATACTATTGCTAATTCTTGCTTTTGGGTAATGATTGAGGATGTATTTATAGATACCTTTTGCTTCTTCTAATTCACTAAGATTATTTTCTAGAATGAATGCTTTCGCAAAAAGAGCATTAGCAGCGGTATTTGGGCGTTTTGAGAAACGAGTCGCCAGTATATCATAAATATGGATAGCTTTTACATAGTCCTTCTTATTTTTTGCTACTTCGGCTGCTTGATTTCCATATTTGATAATCGCTGAAGTATCTTGGCTTTCCTGTATGAACTCCGTAGTTAGTTGAATATATTTAGTAGCCGCCTCCTGATTTAATTTGTGATTTTTATCCAATAATAATTTATCAGTTGCTTTTATTTGTTCTAGAAGTGAAAGGGATTCGCTTGGTACGGGAGTATTTGATTTAGCGCCTTCATCTGTATCTGTTGCACAAGAGGATAGGAAGGTGGTTAGTATTAATGTACTTAGCCAAATTATTGATTTTACTTTCATTTTATTTTTGTTTCTGTAATAACGTTTGTAAAAGTAGATTGTTGATAAAGAAACTAATTATCCCCTTTAAAAGATATTGAGGTATTCTTCGACATAAATATCTTTTGTTTTTCGCCGATATTGTAAGACCCATCGTGGATGTGGGAGCGGGGCTATTTTTTCAAAAAAATGAAATTCATCATTGAGGGCTTTAAGGTATTTATAGTTTTTTCCCTTGCCGATGCTGTAAGCGATTTTTGGGTTTGCACCAAAATTAATTTGAGTTTTAATATTTTTAATGATGTGTGGTCTGACCGCTTCTTCTAATTTGGGATCGTCGTAGTAATTAATATTTTTACCGTCTTTTAGAAATCCTAAATGGCTAGTGGCAGTGATGTAGGCTTGCTTATAAAATGGTTTTGGTCCTCCAGCAGATACAACGACATCGTTAATAAAAATGGAGGATAGTTCTTTCTTTTTATCAAATGTATTTTTAATACCACAGGTCTCTTCTAGAAAGAATGGATCCGTAAAACTGACGCCTGTAATTCCAGATCCAAAACGCCCAGGATTAATTCCAAATAGAAAAATCCTTTCCTTTTTATCATTGAAAAATTTATTGTAAAATGCTTCAACAGCATCCATGGTTGCTTTTTCTCCGTAAGGAAATAACAACTCAAAACCCTCCGGTAGATCCCAATCTGGCCGGAAGGTTTTGGTGTAGTCAATCACTTGTTGTCCAAAAGTTTTACGCATTATTCTTCCATTAAACTGATGTTATCACAAATCATATCTTTAATTCGTGGAGATAAAGCTTGAGCTGCTTGAAGAAGCAAACTTTCATCTGAAGGAAAAGGTACAGGACGATTCCCTAACATGTTTTTAGTTTGACTGGTTAAGGCATCTCGATCTCCTTCAAAACGCATGGCCTTATTGCTGAATATCGATTCTGCTGTTACCTGCCTACTCATTAAACTCCTATTGGTCTTTGTGTCGATGACGTCAACGAAAGCTGTCAATGTAGTCGCTTTGTATTGCTCTGTAGAAAAGACATCTGCTCTTATAGTGATATAGCGTTGCAAATAAATATCATTTCCAAGCGTATCCTTCATGACATTCCCGTTGTTGTCCAACACATAATCTTTACCATCTTCAATTTCTCTTTCTTCTATGAAATGGTCATTCCGAATTTCTTGTGGAGAAGCATTGACCCGAGTTAAACGTATCATGACTTTATAATCATATTTTCTAGACTTTGGATTCAAATCAAATTTGGTCCAGAAAGTATTCAAGTCACTAGGGTACATTCTTAATACTTCATTCTTAAAACGATTGGGTAATAGTGCAGGACTTTCATTGCTTAGTCCAATTATGGCATAGGCGGTTCCAAGATTATGCGCTTCATCCATTAAACGATTGACATCTTTGTAGTCTCTGTAATAACGCTTTACGGCACCTAATTCGCTATAAGCTTGGCGAGCAGCTTTCCTGTTTCCTTTTCTTGCAAGCGCTAACTGCGATAAACCAGTTGAATAAAATTGTTCAGCAGCTTTTTTCTTAGACTGAAGCATTAGTTCCTTGACTTCGTAAAATTTGAATTGGGCTTCCCTGTGTTCTTTCTTTAGATACAATGGGAGGTAAGGTTTAAGCGCTTGTTGGCGTGTATTTATCTCGCTGGACAAAGAATTTACTCTGGACCATTTGTCTTTGTTGGTATCATTTAATAATAATTGTAACCGGTCATAATCACGATTATTAATAATAGCAAAAGCTTTTTCGAGAACCTTCACATCTTTGTCTTTTACTTTTCGCTTGCGCAAATGCTTGATTGCTTTGGCTACTGCGGCATCCATTCTTCCTCTTTTATACAATCTGCTTGGACTAGCACAACTAGAAATGAATAGAGCGAATACGGCGGAAAAAAGAATTAAATTTTTCATGGCTCAGGTTTTTATCAAGAATAGGGTTTTGTTTTTAGAACCTTTTAGTTCTTGTTCCAAAGATGGTGAAAATAATCGTTTCTATTGTTGTCTCTCTGTTAAACAGTTTATTTACTCTGTTAAAAATAGCGCTTATCTGTTAAATTTTGGTAATTATTTGTTAAAATATTGTAGCCTCTGCTATTAACATTGCTTGCTGGGATTAATAGTACGATACTTTAGTTTTAGGAAGTTTTTTTTCCCACAAGGTGAATACTCTTGAAATGTTGAACCCAAAATGAATATCTCCTTTTGCCCAATCTCCAACCGTTTCGGTATATACACTATGATCAGACATGGAAGTGGAATTTGTAAATTGTAATTGGAACACATGACCTCCAGTTTCAATGTCAACACCTAGCGAAATAGAATTCGTGATACCATCTTTTACACGGCCATAGACGATCGGAATAAACTCCGCATTCACCGCCATCCACTTATTAAATTTGACTCTTCCAGCCATTGCGACCAAAATGATATCATTGTCGATAGCTCGAAGTGGTACCATATTGCGATGAACTAATATAGGGGCAATCTGAAATGAAATATTTTTTGAAAATTTTCGACCAATCAATAATTGATGTGTATAATACAACCTTGAACTAGTCAAAGGTTTAGGCTGATCCGCTGGTGTTTTTAAAGTTGTAATAGCCATCGTCCCAATATAAGCCATCGTCAAAGGAAAAGCTTTCTTCCCAGTTTTTTGGCGAAAGAGTTTATACTTCAAAAAGCCATCATAAGTTTTTTTGTAAGAAGCACGTCCCACGCCAATCGATAATCTATCTGTCAAACCAAAATCAAAACCAAGTCGCATACTCGCATTATCCAAACCAAATAAATCATAAACGCCTGTATTCAAAAAACCAAACCTATGCGAAATCTTGAAGTCCATCACTCCAAGAGCAGTACTTTCTAAGGAATGCAAATTGATGACTCGATTTGTTTTGAAACTCGCATTCACAATCTCTGTAGTTTCCTCTTCACCCAAAGAAGCTAAGAGGTCATCCTCATCAGGGGTTTGAGCTTGAACATTTAAACTCAAAAGGATTAGGAAACTCAAAAGTAAATATTTCATATTATTTTGTTTTAGAGCCAAAAATAAGAAAGTGCCTGCTCTTTACGAAAGAACAGGCACTTTATTTATGTCAGATATTTACTATAGTTGTCCAAGAGTAGCTTTCACCTTGATTGAAACCGTTTTTGCAACTTTACCTTTGACCATCGCAGGTATTTTGATGTTGTAGTCTGATAAAGTTACATCAAAATTAGCTTTTGCAATATAGGCTTCCTTACTTATTTCAAGTACAATAGGAACGGTTACTTCCTTTGTGACACCATGAATAGTCAACTGACCAGTAACGGTAGATTCATGTGTTCCTGGCTCTCTGAAATTAGTATCTTCAGCAAATTGTCCCTTAAAAGTTGCCTTTGGGTACTTCGAACTTTCCATATAATTCTCATTAAAATGCTCTTGCATCAAAGCTTTCTTGAATAGAAACCCTTTAATCAAAACGGCAAATTGAATTTTTTTGGAAGCTAAATCAACCACTATGCTACCTGATTGATTTGTGGCATCTATCTGCTCCAATTTTGCATCAGAGTGAAAGGTAACTTCTCCCTTTCTACTCCCAATCCTAGTGCCTGCTCTTTGAGCTTCAGCTTGCGCAAAAAAGAATAAGGAGAAAAGACTGAATAACAAGATTTTTTTCATTTTTTTCATTTTTATTTTTCGAAAAGGTGGTGTCTATTTTACTAAGACACATCTATCAACGATTACGTCCATTAGATAACCACTACAAAGTCCTTTTAGTTTGATATTCTCACCTATTTTTACATTTAAGTCACCATGTTTGGTGAGTGGATCCAGATTACAGATGATAGACGACATATCGTTTTCAGTAGCTAAAGTAAGGGTTGTTTCGCCAGTATCTCCCTTTTCTATGTTCTTTATCACTCCATTAACGATAAGGAGCTTGTCTAAGTATTTAGTATTTGCATTGGTTTCGTCTTGTTCATAGGCCGCCAATAATTTTTTGGCATCGACGGATAAGTCTTCTTTGCTTGCACCAATGTCTTGATGTGGCTTGTTCCATTGAAAATAGCCAATGACTCCACCAATAAGTAGGGCCGATAAAAGAAAAATTAGGATCTTTTTCATTTTGTTGATTTTTGGGTTTAACCGTTACCTGTAAAGATAGGTATTATCTTTATTTCAATTATAAGGTATTTTTAATGGTGTGTATAACATATTGCACAAAAACATGCAATTGGTATAACGAAGTCAAAATATAACGGAATCAAAGCATTGATTTGTTGTACTCACCAATATGCAAGCCGCGCTCAGAGGTCTTATAAATTTATTTGCAAGATGTAGGAAAAGCGAAGTGATTTTCCGTCAAGCGTGCTTGGATAGCTACAAAGTTTTTTTGTATGACATTTGTTCGTCAACGAAGTTTGCTATGCTTTGTGCAATATGTTATACACACTTTATTAATGTATCGTATATGGCTGCGCTAAATGCATTGGATATTGAAAAAAAAGAGGCTGTCATCTGGGGACAGCCTCTTTTCAATATTCATAGACAGGCTTAATTATTTAAGGCACCCTGCGCAATCCAAGCTTCCACCTTTTTGATTGTACAATCATCCAGCTTATCTTGGTTCTTGGGCATGGGCGAAACACCTGAAGAATGTTTAATAGATTTTACGAAAGTCCCATCATTCACATAGACTTTGAGTTTGTCATAGCCTTCCAAATTTACATCTCCTTGCGTAAAAGCTGCACCATGACAACTAATACAATAGAAATCTAGTATAGGAACAATGTTAGCAGAATAACTCATGTCAGCCGTTTCACAAACAGCCAATTCAGGATATAAATCTTCAGCATTATCGTAATAGCAAGAACTAAATGATAATCCCAAGAAAATAGCAAAACCTATAAACAAATACTTCATTAGTTATCTTTTTTACCTTCGTCTATCCATTTTTTGAACTTGTCTATGACAGATTGCTCCAGCTTGTCTTTACCTTTAGGCATTGGACTAACACCGTCTTCGTGATTCATAGTTTTCAATAATCCAGCAGCTTTAGCCGCAATTACAGCATGCGTCTCTAAGATTAAATCATTTTTGTGATCTGCGGTATTATGGCAACCTAAAGTGTTACAATTAGTAGCAAAAATAGGCTTAATATCTGTCTTAAAACTAATATCCGGAGTCACCGGATCCTTCTCGTCTTTGCAAGAAGATAAAGTGAAAGTAGCTATAGTAAAGCAAGCTACTAGGAAAAATACAACCTTTTTCATAATTCATTTTTTGTTTGAGTAAGTAAATGGCAATGTGCCAGATTACACAAAGATAGGTTTTTTTCTCCTTTTCTTCGATATAGCTTTGAAATTGTCTTTGGTTTTACAAAAGGTGTTTATTGATTTTCCTATTGTTTTCTGATTATTTTGCTACTTTTGGCAATGAATAATATTGTATTATCCCCAGAAGTAGCTCAAGCTAAACAACAAAACAGACCAATCGTCGCATTGGAATCTACTATCATTTCACACGGCATGCCTTTTCCTCGAAATATGGAAACAGCTTTTCGGGTGGAAAACAAAATACGTGAATATGGCGCAATCCCAGCGACCATGGCTATTATAGATGGAATCCCAAAAGCTGGACTAACCAAGGAAGAAATCCAAATTCTGGCCAAAGCGGGGACTTCAGTGACCAAAGTAAGTAGGCGTGATTTTCCTGTAGTGCTTGCGCAAAAAGAACATGGTGCGACTACTGTTGCTGCAACTATGATCCTTGCGGAAAAAGCTGGAATAAAGATTTTTGCTACTGGTGGAATTGGAGGTGTTCATAGAAATGGTGAAAATACTTTGGATATCTCTGCTGATTTGCAAGAACTCAGCAGGACTTCTGTTGCTGTTATTTCAGCTGGCGTCAAGTCCATTTTAGATTTAGGTTTGACTTTAGAATATTTGGAAACAATGGGTGTGCCTGTTTGGGGATACGAAACAGAGGAACTTCCGGCGTTTTTTACGAGGTACAGTGGTTTTAAATTGGATAAACAAATTGATACACCAGAAGCTTTCGCCAAATTACTGAAAACTAAATGGGATTTTGGTTTAACAGGAGGAGTTTTGATAGGAAACCCGGTCCCCAAAGAAGCGTCCATTCCCAAAAAAGAAATTGATGCTTTTATTAATCAAGCTTTGGCGCAAGCAGATATTAATAATATTAAAGGTAAAGAAATTACACCCTTTTTATTATCAAAAATTGATGAATTGACGCAAGGAAATAGTTTGGCAACCAACATAGAATTAGTTTTAAATAATGCTAAATTGGCTGCTCAAATCGCTGTATCTTTTAATAATATTACTTGAAGCTTGGCGCTACAACTAATTCTTTACTCCCTTTGGTGTAAACATAAAAGCCTTCTCCAGATTTGCGACCCAGTTTTCCTGCCGCAACCATATTAACTAATAGGGGAGCAGGAGCATATTTGGGATTGCCTAGCCCATTGTGCAAGACATTCATAATTGCTAAACATACATCTAGCCCAATAAAATCAGCTAGTTGGAGCGGTCCCATTGGGTGGGCCATCCCTAATTTCATGACTGTGTCAATCTCATATACACCAGCGACACCTTCATTCAAAGTGATAATGGCTTCGTTTATCATCGGCATTAAAATTCGATTTGCGACAAAACCTGGATAGTCATTTACTTCTACAGGCACCTTTTTAAGTGCTTTCGACAAGTCCATTATTTTTTTAGTAGTCGCATTGGAAGTCGAATAACCTCGAATGATTTCTACTAGTTTCATAATTGGTACAGGATTCATAAAATGCATGCCAATGACCTTTGTTGGTCTAGCAGTAACGCCCGCAATTTTAGTGATTGAAATAGAAGAGGTGTTGGTTGCAAGAATGGCTTTTTTTGGCGCAAGCTCATCCATACTTTTAAAAATACTTAGCTTAATATCAACATTCTCTGTAGCGGCTTCTATAACTAAATCAGCACCAGAAAGTCCTGCTTTCATATCCGTCAATGGTGTTAAATTAGCTAGCGTATTCTTTTTGATTTTTGCAGTAATGCGCTCTTTATTAAGCTGGCGATCTAGATTCTTTTCGATAGTTGATAAAGCGCGATCTAAAGCATCTTGTGAAATGTCGACAAGATTTACAAGGTATCCAGCTTGCGCAAAAACATGGGCAATACCATTTCCCATTGTTCCAGCTCCTATTACAGCTATTTTTTTCATTCTATTTGTTTTATTTGTGGTTAAAGCTTGCGCTAAAGGTAAGTAGATTTAGAGATTTAAACCTATTATAATTGGATAAAATATTGTTAAGAGTATGTATATAAAAGGAAGGGTGGCCAAACAAAAACCACCCTTCACAAACAAACATTCAGTACTAAAATTATCTTATTTTTTATTAATCGAATTTGGAGAGTCGTCCCGCAGCTGAAGCACTACCAAATTGAATGTGGTAATAGTAAATACCACTCGGAACACGTACCAAATCAATGGCTTCATTCCTTAAATGCTTAGTGTTTTCCCATTCAAAAACCTCTAATACCTGACCCCAAGCAGTGTAGAATATCAGGCGAATCTCCGTTTCCACTTCAGTCTCAACATCTAACAAATACAAACCAGATGATGGGTTTGGTGTGATGCGATAAAATACTCCAGAAAGCGTATCTTTTACCGTAATCATTGCGGCAGTATCAATGGCTCCACAGGCATTAGACGCAACTAAATGAACTGTATACTCTCCATAGGTGTCATACTCATGGATTGGATTAATGACATCTTCCACTTTGCCATCTCCAAAATCCCAAGTGTATTCCGTGTTTGGAGTAACTGTTTGTGCAAAAGTGGCAGTCGTCTCAAAAGTATTGTAAGTGAATTGTACAATAGGCTTGGAATCAACTTTTATTGTTTTCGTGATGGTTATAGAATCTGAAGCATTATAGGCTGTGAGTTTAATCTCATAAATACCGGGTGTCTCAAAGGTAACCGTTGGATGTAATTCATTAGAACTAAAAATACTTACTTGCGGGAAAATCCAATGAACGCTATCCGCATTAACGACTGTCGCCGTAAAATCAATATTCAGCGGTGCACATCCAGAAGAATCTGTCATTTGAATGAAAGCTTCTGGCTGACCTTGTCCAATGTTTGTACTTAAATCTGTCGTGTCAGATCCACACTCATTTGATGCAATTAAAGTCGTCATATGAGGGCCATAAGTTTCAAAACTATGCAATGGACTCATGTCTGTGGAAGTCGTGTTGTCATCGAACAACCACAGGTAGCTATCTGCTCCTTCTGATTGATTTTGAAATTGTACTTCTAAGTCCGTGTTGTCAGCTATAAAAGAAGCCGTTGGAGTCGTATTAACGGTGATGTAATTTTCCAAAGTCAAGGTGTCACTACCAGCCGCATTAATTGAAATTAATTGAACAGAATATTGACCCATTTCATCGTACTGTACTATTGGATTCTGTTCCGTAGAAGTAGCTGGTATGCCACCTTCAAAAGTCCAAAACCATTGCTTAGGAAAATGAGTGGTCAAATCAGTAAACTGAACACTTGAAGGGGCGCAAATGGATGTATTATCAGCTTCAAAGGCAGCAATAATATCTTGTTCTCCGATAACGACATCTTGACTAATAGTGTCAGAGCCACAGTCATTACTACATACAAGCGTAATCGTGTATGTACCGATAGCTGTGTAACTATGGTGATTAGGTGCAATGGCGTCACTTGTTAACCCATCTCCAAAATCCCAATAGGCTGTGGTCGCATTCACAGATGTATTCGTAATCGTAGTCACCAATCCACCTAGGATATAGTCAAATGATGCTGTTGGTACATCACTTACAGTGATGTAATTTTCAATCTCAATCGTATTACTACTGGTGTTGTTACTAGCAATCAAACTTACTTTAAATTGTCCTGCTGTAGCATAAGTAATGGTTGGGTTTTGCGCTGTCGAAGTGGCTGGGTTACCGCCTTCAAAACTCCAAGCCCAAGTAGTCGGATTGTTAGTCGAATTATCAGAAAATTGTACAACAAGTGGCGCACATCCTTCCGTCTTATTCGCTTCAAAAGCTGCAACGACCTCTCCTTCACTAATAGAAACCTCTTGCGTGAAGCTATCCTCCCCACAATCATTTTTAATTGTTAATATTACGGTATAGACACCAGCATTATCATAGGTGTGAATAGGTTCTTCTTCGTTTGATACTTGACCATCTCCAAAATCCCAAGAGTAGGTGTCTGCCCAAGTAGAATTATCTGTAAAGGAAACCATTAGGTTAGATAAATTGTAACTAAAATCAGCAGATGGTAAATCTTGAACCGTGATGAAATTGAATTCAGTGTGACTGTCAATTCCAGCATTGTTACTCACTTCTAGGATGACATCATAGACGCCAGGTGTCGCATATACCACAGTTGGATGCTCTTCTGTAGAAGTCGATGGCGTACCTCCTGCGAAAGTCCATTTCCATGAAGTCGCATTACTACTTTTACTTTCAAATGTCACGGTTAATGGTGCACATCCTTTTGTAATATTTGCATCAAAATCAGCTGTTGGTGGTATCGCTACTCCAACTAATATTGTCTCTGTTATACTTCCACACTCATTTGTTAGCGTTAAACTTACAGTATACAATCCTGTAGTCGCATATAGGTGAGTTGGGCTAGTTTCTGTCGAGATTGCTGTGTTGTCTCCAAAACTCCATTCAAATGAATCTGCATCTGTCATGTCAGCAGTTAAAGTGGCGCTTAAACCACTAACAGAAAAGTCTAAAGTAGCGGATGGTAATCCACCAACAGTAATATAATTAGTTTCAATAGTTGTGTGTGTACCAGCATCATTTGTAGCAGCCAAAGTAACTTGATAAATGCCTGGTGTATTATAAACTACCGCAGGATTTTGTTCCGTAGAAGTCGCTGGCGTTCCACCTTCAAATGTCCAAGCCCATGAAGTAGGTTCATTTGAACTTAAGTCTGTGAATTGAACATCCAATGGTGTACAGCCCATAGTATTGTCAGCCGAGAATGCGGCTATTGGTTCAACTGGAATTTTTGCTACGGTGACCATTTGAGTATCTGCTACACTTCCACATTCATTAGTGATAGTCAAGATTACTTCATAAGTTCCAGCTTGTAGATAGGTGAAACTCGGATTCATTTCAATAGAAGTAGAACCTAGTGCATCTCCAAATGACCAAGTACTTGTGCCATTTGCGGAAGTATTAGAAAAATCCACTTGTAATCCTGTTGTTACGAAAGTAAATCCTACCGTTGGCATTCCATTTACATGAATGTAGTTAGCGGAAGTTTGAGTGCCTTCACCCGCTTCGTTAGTCGCAATTAAAGTTACATCGTAGTCACCAGGTGTATCATAAGTGACCACCGGGTTTTGGTCCGTTGAAGTATTTGGATTTCCACCAGGGAAAGACCAAAGCCAAGTTGTTGGATTATTAATACTATTATCCATAAATTCAACAGTAAATGGTGCACATCCTGTACTATTTGCAGAGAAATTAACTTCCGGAGCAATTATTTCTTCCACTGTAACCATTTGAGTATCTGCTACACTTCCACATTCATTGGTAACCGTAAGAATCACTGTATAAGTTCCATTTGCAGAGAAAGTATGGATTGGGTTCTCTTCCGTAGAAATCCCATCACCTCCAAAATCCCAAGCATAACTATCTCCATTAATTGAAGTATTAGTAAAAGTGGCCTCTAAATTATTCGTTGCAAAAGTAAATCCTGCTGAAGGGACATCACTAATGGTAATGTAATCTGTTTTGATTTTGGTATCATCACCAGCACTATTAGTAGCTTTTAAGGAAACCATATAAACTCCAGGTGCACTATAAGTGACCACTGGATTCTGTTCTGTAGAGGTCGCAGGATTCCCTCCTTCAAATGTCCATTCCCATGCTATTGGATTTTCTATACTTAGGTCTGTAAATTGTACTTCTGTTCCGACACAACTACTTTCAGTATTGACTTCAAAGTCAGAAACTGGTGCAATGATTATGGTTACATCTTCCGTAGCTGTTACGCTTCCGCAATCATTAGTAACCGTCAATACAACTGTGTAAGTACCGGAAACGGCATAAATATGATTCGGATGAAGTTCCGTAGAAGTGCTAGCATCTCCAAAGTCCCAAGAGCTGGTTCCGTTTGCAGAAGTATTAGTAAAACTTGCTTCTAAGCCATTAGTGGTTGTTGTAAAACCAGCTGTAGGCACATCCTCAACCGTGATGTAATTATTTTTAATAATAGTATCTTTCCCAGCTGCATTCGTTACAATCAAAGTGACATTAAAAGTACCAGCAGTATTATAAATGACCGCAGGATTTTGTGAAGCAGAAGTAGCAGGAGTAGCACCAGGCATAATCCATTCCCATTCGATTGCGCCATCACTTAAATCTGTAAATTGAACATTCAAAGGTAAGCAACCAGAAGTTGGTGTTCCTTCAAATCCGCCAACAGGTGGAATGATAACGGTTACGTCTTCCGTAGCTGTTACGCTTCCGCAATCATTAGTAACCGTCAATAGAACCGTATAAGTTCCAGAAACAGCATAAATATGATTCGGGTGAAGTTCCGTAGAAGTACTAGCATCTCCAAAGTCCCAAGAACTCGTTCCGTTTGTAGAAGTATTTGTAAAACTTGCTTCTAGACCATTTGTGGTTGTTGTAAAACCAGCTGTAGGCACATCCTCAACAGTGATGTAATTATTTTTAATAATAGTATCTTTCCCAGCTGCATTTGTTACAATCAAAGTGACATTAAAAGTACCAGCAGTATTATAAATGACTGCAGGATTTTGTGAAGCAGAAGTAGCAGGAGTTGCACCAGGCATAATCCATTCCCATTCGATTGCGCCATCACTTAAATCTGTAAATTGAACATTCAAAGGTAGGCAACCAGAAGTTGGTGTTCCTTCAAATCCGCCAACAGGTGGAATGATAACTGTTACGTCTTCCGTAGCTGTTACGCTTCCACAATCATTCGTTACTGTCAATACAACTGTGTAAGTACCAGCAGTAGCATAAGTGTGATTTGGGTGAGTTGCAGTAGAAGTATTGCCATCTCCAAAGTCCCAAGAACTCGTTCCGTTTGTAGAAGTATTTGTAAAACTTGCTTCTAGACCATTTGTTGTATAAGTAAAACCAGCATTTGGGATATCAATTACATGAATAAAATTTGTTTTTAGCATTGTATCATTACCAGAACAATTCGTATTGATAAGCATGACATCATAATAGCCAGAATCAACATAAGTGATGAGCGGGTTTTCATCTGTTGAAGATGATGGAGTTCCTCCAGGAAAAAACCATTCAAAAGAAGTAGGCTCCCCAGTAGTTGTATTTTGAAACTGTACACTATATGGTCTACAGCCAGTCGTATTGTCCACCGTAAAGTCTGAAGCAGGCAAAGAGTCCAAACAAATCAAAGCGACATATCCATCATGATATGGTGAATTGTCCCAAGGATTATTAGCTACAAAATAGGTTTCATCATAAGCTCCTGTAGTAGTTGGGAAATCGGCAGAATTTGAACGACCACCGAAATAAACTTGGTCTTCACTATTCACTGCAAGTCCAAATAAAATCTGTTCAAATTTGCTACCACCAACAAAAGTACTAGAAAGAACTGTTGATAAATCAGGAGATAATCTTGTTAGGTTGATGTCTCCTTCTCCGTGGTTAGTTCCATCATAAACGGCATTAAAAGCAGGATAGTCTGTAGAGGAAGTTAGTCCACCTACAATAATTCTATTCTTAGAATCAATTGTAATTGCATAACCTTGTTCATATAAGGAACCACCCAAAAAAGTAGAGTTGATTAAAGTTGTTAAATCAGATGAGAAGGATGTTATGGTTAAATCTGTGCCTCCATTTAAAAAAGCATCATAGGCTCCAGCAGTTACAGGAAAGTCTGAAGAAATAGTCCAACCTACTGTGAAAATATTTCCGGAAGGAGCAATGGCAAAAGACTCAATATGGTCTATGTCCACACCGCCTAAAAAAGTAGTATTATTAATTGTTGTTAAATCTGCATCTAGTAAAGTGATAAAACCATCAAAGCCTCCAGTGTTTGTCGTTGAGTAACCACTTGCCCCACCAGAAAATGTAGTTGACATTGACCAACCAGATACATATACATTTCCGGAAGGATCAATTTTAATTTGATTTGGTTGATCCCAGTCTGTTCCACCAAAGAAAGTAGAAGCGACCACTGTTGTTAAATCACTGTTTAATCGTGTTACAATTCCATCTTTCGCACCAATGGCAATCGGAGAAAAACAACCTGCTGAAACTGGATAGTCCGTAGAAATTGAATTACCGGTTATGTAGACATCACCTGTAGAAGAAAGGTCAATTGCTTGTGCATAATCTTCACTACCACCGCCAATATAAGTCGAACTCATAAGAGTAGATAGGTCAGCAGAAAACTTGGCCACAAATATATCACTTACATTTGGCAATGTATTATTATGAACTTCATTATAAGATCCAACCGTAGTTGGCAAATCATCAGAATAAGTATGACCGGTAACATAAACATTACCAGTAGCATCTAAAACTAGATTATTTAAAAAATCATCTTTGGTTCCGCCAAAATAAGTTGAAGCGATTACAGTAGATAGGTCTGGAGTTAGCTTGGTGATAAAGCCATCATAATTGCCAGCGGTAGTAGGGTAGGCTCCTGCTGTAGATGGAAAATTTGTAGAAGTTGTCCAACCAGCTACAATGACATTTTCATTTGCATCAATTGCTAAAGACATCACTGCATCTTCTCCGTCTCCACCCAAAAAAGTGGAAGCTAATAATGGATCGATAACAACTTCGTAATCTTTATTATATACGCCTAAGTCAAAGCTGTACTCATTTGACTTTTCAGAAAGTTTATATTGTACTTCGACAAGAACTTGCTGTCCATTTATGATTTGGTAAGCAACAGGTGCCGTGAAACTCAATTGGCCATATTTATTTTGCGCAAGCAATTCACCAGTCGATTGAACAGTAAAATTATCAATACCTTCGATTTGCATCAAAATGATATTTGGATTGGCTCCTTTCTTTACAATAAATAATTTTTCTACATTGTTACCTTTCGCTACTAATTGAATGTCGATGCCTTCCCATACTTGGGCTAAGCTAACGGCTTTATAGGCGTTGGCATTTTTTGTCCAATTTGAATTATTACTTCCGTAAAAATAATTGGATTTTGCTTTGGCTAAAGAAAGCCCAGACATTACGGTAGGATTCCCATTAACAAAATGCTCCCTCAATAGGAAGTTTTTGGTAGAATCAATAGAGAGATTGTAGTTTAAGACGCCATCTTTGGTCAGATAGGTTTGGCCTGCAAAGGTTTGAGCTAGGAAAGCTACCTTTTTTGGCCATTGCCCCTTGTTTTCAACCCAAGGTATTCTGGTATTACTTAATACGTCTGAAGATACTTGTTGTGGGTCTTGGCTAATTTTGCTTCCCTCTAATTGAGTGAAAGAAAATAGAAAAAGCACAAGGATAGCCCCAATTGTGAATGTCTGTTTCATAAAGAAAGTGTTACTATGCATAGTTTCCTAGTACACAATAGGTAAAATTGTTTGTTTGACTTTCTAATTTGGAGAAATGTGGGGAAATGCAATTCTGGGGAATGAGCGAATTGCTTGACAAAGATAAGAGGTTTTTAAGCTCAAATGCTTGATTCTATCAAAATTTAAACCTTTTTGGGTAATGAATGCATTGTCCTAAATCATATATATGTCCAATTCACGCACATAGTATTATTTTCTTTAAATTATTGTTTACTTTTGCGCAAGCTTAAAATATAGCAAAATGAAGAATAGTGACCAATTTTCTAAAGAGATCACAAAGGGATACGACTTTAAGGATTTACCAAGCATTGTCTTGGGGGGAGCAATGTTCGATAAAGCACCTATTGTTAATCATCTAGTTAAAGTTCCTTTAAAGACCTTGAATAGGCATGGTTTGATAGCAGGTGCCACCGGAACGGGTAAGACGAAGTCTATGCAAATCCTAGCCGAACAATTGTCGAATAATGGAGTCCCTTCCTTATTGATAGATGTAAAGGGAGATTTGAGTGGTATTGCAATGAAGTCTCCTGGTCACCCTAAGATTGATGAACGGCATGCTCACATTGGCATTCCTTTTACTAAAGGGAAGTCCCCGGTTGAGTTTTTGACCTTATCTGGAGGGAAAGGCGTTCGGCTTCGTGCAACAGTATCAGAATTTGGTCCTGTACTTTTTAGTAAAATTTTAGATTTAAATGGAACGCAAACTGGGGTGTTGACAGTTGTATTCAAGTATTGCGATGATAATAAAATGGCTTTGTTGGATTTAAAGGATTTGACAAAAACACTCCAATTTATAACGGATGCAGGGAAAGCAGAATTTAAGGCAGAATATGGTATGGTTTCGACTGCTACGGTGGGTGCAATCTTGCGAAAAATTGTAGAATTGGAACAGCATGGTGCTGACTTGTTTTTTGGGGAGCCTTCTTTCGAGGTGGAGGACCTGTTACGTATAAATCGCTCGGGGAAAGGTATTATTTCCATTTTGCGGGTGAATGATATACAAGATAAGCCAAAGCTGTTTTCTACTTTTATGTTGCAGCTCCTTGCGGAAATTTATGCGACCTTCCCAGAAGAAGGGGATTTGGACCAACCAAAACTATGTTTGTTTATTGATGAGGCTCATTTAGTTTTTAAAAATGCTAATAGTGCTTTATTAGAACAGCTAGAGGCTATTATCAAATTGATACGGTCCAAAGGTGTGGGTATATTCTTTGTTACCCAAAACCCATCGGATATTCCGGAAGAGGTACTTGGTCAGCTAGGATTTAAGATCCAACATGCTTTAAGGGCTTTTACTGCAAAGGATAGGAAAAATATCAAATTGGCTGCACAGAATTTCCCAATATCTGCTCAGTATGATGTGGCGGAGCTGCTTACGCAAATGGGAATAGGAGAAGCTTTAGTCACCGTGTTGAATAAAAAAGGTATTCCCACGCCATTAGTACATACCCTTTTAAGAGCACCACAATCTCGAATGGATATTCTTACTGCTGGTGAAATTGATGATATTGTCAGTAAATCCAAATTGGTTAAAAAATATGAAGATGTTGAAGATCGAAAAAGTGCGTACGAAATTTTGGAAAAGAAAATAGAAGAAGCAACATCTGAAACGCATCAAAAGAAACTCGAAGCGCAAAAAAAGAAAGCTAAAAGGTCAAGTAAGAAAGAAAAATCTTGGTTGGAAAAGGTATATAGTAACACGACAACTCGACAAATTGGTCGAACAGTAGCCCGTGAATTAACACGCGGCATACTGGGCGTTTTTGGGATTAAGTCAACAAGAAGGCGCCGACGTAAGCGTTGGTAGTTTTTATTAGCGTGATATTAACAAAATATAATACGTTGATTATCAGGGCTATAGGTGTTTTTATTTGTGCTTGTAATATTTGTCACAGAGTTTGATTAGGGAAAGGTATTAGTTTTGGGCATTCCTAATTTAAAAAATTAACAAATGAAATTATTGAATTTGATTCTTGTGTTCAGTTTTATCTCATTCGCTAACATTAGCCTTAGTGCTCAAGCTACTGCAGTCCAAAATGCAAAAGTAGCCGAGTTTAAAAAACTAATGAGCGATAAAGATGTTGTCTTGATAGATGTTCGCACACCAAGAGAAGTTGCGCAAGGAACAATAGAAGGTGCTATCAATATTCCACTTAATACTTTGTCTGGTGAAGTAGCAAAACTTGACAAAACCAAAAAATACCTCGTATTTTGCCGAAGCGGAGCAAGAAGTAGAAGAGCTTCTCATGTTTTTGCAAAAAATGGTCTTGATGTTGTAAATCTCCTTGGCGGATATTTAGCATATTCTAGACACTAAAGATGTACTATTATTTTATCTAGGGCCTTCGGTGTAAAAGTACATCGGAGGCTTTTTTCTAAACAAACATGACTGATGGATTACTTTAATAAATGGACTTGGCAACGTGGGATTCAATTGCTTGTCGGAGCTTTTTTTCTGAATGATTATTTTTCAGATGGAGGAAGATTGGCCTTAGTTTTTGGAGGGATGATGTTTGCGCAAGCTGTTCTGAATATAGGTTGCTTTAGTAGTAAAGGTTGCTCGACTAGTTTACCTAAAACGGAAGGCAATTTTTCGGAAGAATCTGTTATAGAATATGAAGAAGTAGGGGAGAAGTAACTTAGCAGTATTGTATTTTTTAAGAAAGAGCTATACAAAAAGAGGCTGTCTTGATTATCAAGACAGCCTCTTTTGCTTTTTAGAGAAGAAATTCTTATGCCTTTGCAGGTACTGTTTTCATTGAAGTTGCATATTGGTATAGCCCAAATAGCACACTAGAGTAGAACAGATTACCTAGTAGCGAATTTTTCAAGAATGGTAAACCCATGCCATAGGATTGTAATACTCCAGCAAAATCTTTTGAGTACATTGGGTTAGCCCACCAAGAAGCTAAATTAGTAATTAGAAAGAAGATTAAAGTAGAAAGTAAAACACCTCCAAATACTCTTCCTGTTGTTACTTTCTTTAACAAACCAAAGCCCATCAATATAATCAACAGAAAAGAAAAGTAGACTGGAATACTGTAAGATGAAAACCAAACAAAACTTTGTCCTTCTGTTGCATACACCATGTTATTCAGGAATAAGTCACTCAAAAGCAAGGCGCCAAATGGAATCAAAAGTCCGAGTTTCTTCCCAAAATAAGCACTACCAAAAAGAGCAATTGCCGCTAAAGGCGAAAAGTTTGGTGGAGTCACACTAGGGAATAATCTTGTAGCCGCAACTAGTCCGATTAGAATTACTGCAAAAGCAGCTTTATTTTTTGTCAGCATAATATTAGGTTTTATAGAACAAAGGTAATAGTTTTTTATTATTAGAGGCAAAGTCTGATCACAATAAATACGATAAATGTCTAAAAATATGAAAAGCTTCATTGCTAATATGCCAAAAGCAGAGCTACACTTGCACATTGAAGGGTCTTTTGAGCCAGAATTGATGTTCCAAATAGCTCAAAGAAATAATGTCCAAATCAAGTTTAATTCTGTAGCGGAAGTCAAAGAAGCCTATAACTTCAATAATCTTCAGGATTTTCTGGATATTTACTATGAAGGCGCACAAGTACTGCTTACGGAGCAAGATTTCTTTGATTTAACTTGGGCTTATCTAAGTAGGATTCATGCCCAAAATGTAATCCATACAGAAATCTTTTTTGACCCACAAACCCATACAGATAGAGGTGTGCCGTTTGAAATTGTCATCAATGGTATCAGTAGGGCTTTAGATAAAGCTAAACTTGAATTAAATATATCTAGTAGATTGATTATGTGTTTTTTAAGGCATTTGGATGAAAGTAAAGCATTTGATACTTTAGCGGAAGCATTGCCCTATAAGGATAAGATCTATGGGGTGGGTTTAGACTCTTCTGAATTAGGTCATCCGCCTTCAAAATTCCAAAGAGTTTTTGAAAAAGCAATAGCTGAAGGCTTTGTCACAGTGGCACATGCAGGAGAAGAAGGACCTGCAGAATATATCTGGGAAGCATTAGATTTATTGAAGGTTTCTAGAATAGATCACGGCAATCAAGCAAAAGCTGATCCTAAATTGATGGAACGCCTTGCGGCAGAAAAAATGGCTTTGACTGTTTGCCCATTGTCTAACTTGAAATTATGCGTGGTAGAAGATTTGAAAAATCATCCGTTACGTTTTCTCATGCAACATAATCTTAAAGTGACTATTAATTCAGACGATCCATCATATTTTGGTGGCTATATGAATGAAAATTATTGGGCGATTACGGAAGCATTGGATTTATCGAAAGCGGAACTTTATACTTTGACTAAAAATAGCTTTGAGGCCTCATTCGTTTCTGATGAGAGGAAAAAGGAGATGGTTGATGCCTTAGATAGTTATTTTGCAGCATCATAAGGTGTTGAGAATGTTGTGTTTGGTATCATTTTTGTAGTTTAATTAGATTGAACCTTCCAATTTTTTTAATAAAAATTGGAACTATGAAAGCTACTTACACATACTTTCTTTTTCTCCTCCCTTTACTTTTGACATTTGTTGAAATTGATGCCCAGTATACTGGTGGGTCAATGTCTTTTAATGCCCTTGATAAGAATAAAGACCGATCTATTTCCTATCAAGAATTTAAATCATTACATTTTTCTGATTTTGATAAAAATGAAAGTCAATCTCTCTCTCGTTTTGAATTCTGGAGACTGAGACAATTTTATAAGAAACAGAAACGGCTCGCTGCGAGAGACATAAGGCATGGTAAATACCCAACTTACTATCGTTATGCTCTAGAGCCTTTGATTGTTTATGAATCCCCGAAAGAGAACTATTTAGAATTACAAAAGTAAACATTTGCACAGTTTTTGTTTAGCTTTGTGCAGAATTTGCCCTCCTATTTTTTATCATAAAACACGTTTCATGAAGAAATTTAGTATGCTGTTACTAGGCATTGCTTTTATTAGTTTTACATCTTGTAAAAAAGATGAACCTAAGACAAAGCTCTTTGATGCTGCTTTGGTTAAAGCTTTAGAAAATGCCTCTAATGGTGAAGGAAAAGCATTTTTTCAGATGCCCAAAGAAGATGATTTATCTAAAATCCCACAAGATCCTAAAAACCCGCTAACGGCTGAAAAAGTTAAGTTGGGTAAATTATTGTTTCACGAATCTGCACTTTCCTTAAATGCGGAAGAAGATATAACTAAAGGAACTTTTTCTTGTGCTTCTTGCCATTTTGCGCAAGGTGGATTTGCTGCTTGCCTGCCTCAGGGTATCGGTGATGGCGGTATGGGTTTTGGAGAAACTGGGGAAGCGCGTGCAATGTCACCTCTTTTTTCTGAAGCAAAAGTAGATGTTCAGCCGATTAAAACGCCTTCTGCCATGAATGATGCTTATCAGAAGATAACATTATGGAATGGTGCTTTAGGCGGTGTTACCTTAAATATTGGAACAGAATCACACTGGGATGAGGGATCTCCTATGGAAACAAATCATTTAGGTTTTGAAGGCTTAGAAACGCAAGCGATTGCAGGTTTGAAAGTCCACCGGATGATTATTGATCCGACATTTATAGATACAACTGAATATAAAGGCCTTTTTGATGCGGCTTTTCCTGATGTAGATATTGCGGAGAGATATACACGTGTGAATGCTGGATTAGCGATTGCAGCTTATGAGCGGACACTTTTGTCTAATCAAGCTCCTTTTCAGAAATGGCTGGCAGGTAATGAATCAGCCATGAATGATATGGAAAAGCAAGGAGCAATCTTGTTTTTCGGAAAAGCTGGCTGCGTAGAATGTCATACTGGACCCGCATTGAATTCGATGACCTTTTATGGTTTGGGTATGGATGACTTATATCAAGTTGCCGGGGTACATAGACCCGATAAGGATGCTTCCGCTAATCTTGGTAGAGGTGGTTTTACTGGTCGCTCAGAAGATATGTTTAAATTCAAAACACCGCAATTATATAACTTAGCTGATTCGCCGTTTTATGGACATGGATCCAGCTTTAATTCGATTAAAGAAGTTATTGAATATAAGAATTTGGCGCTTCCGCAAAATGCAAATGTTACGCCTTCTCAATTGTCTCCGGCTTTCAAATCTTTGGAGTTGTCGAATATTGAAGTTAATCAATTGACAACTTTTTTGAAGACAGGTTTGAAAGATAAGAACTTGATGCGTTATGTTCCAACATCCGTTATTTCAGGAAGTTGTATACCTAATAATGATCCTTTGTCTAAGTTGCAAATGGGTTGTGAATAAAGTAAAGTATTAATAATACAAAATAGAAAGGCTGTCTGAATAAGGCAGCCTTTTTATTATTGCTTGCGCCAAATAGAAATCCAAATTCCATTCTTTTCAAAGCGCTTTAATTGAATGCAATTCATTGTTAATATCTTTGTTAGATCAGAATCAATATCATTAAATAAATTTGATAAAAAATAATATTGAGCATTAGCATCATCTATTGCCACCATTCTTTCAGAGATTCCATTTAAGTCAATAATTTCTAAAGGCGCAGTGTTGGGAAAGGCGGTAGCTATTTTGGTAATTGGTATTTTTTCTTCCTGGATATATAGAAGCGCTTCCTTTCGCAGGTTGTAGTATGGATGGTGCTTAAGTGTTGAATCCCAGGATATTGCGATGTCCTTTGGATAGCTCCAGGTACTGCCGCTTGCTAAAACAAGCATGCCTGCTATGAATAAAAAAGCCCACCTTTTGTACTCTTGCTTGCGCAAAAATAAAACAACATACACAAAAAATAAATCTATTATTAAAAATAAAGGTAACAAATAACGCATGCCATTCAAGCCTTTGTATAGCAGAAAAGTAGGCAATAATACAATAGAAAGTGCTAAGAAAATATTACTAAAAAGTTTATAATTTTTTTCTTTTGAATCTTTAAGCTTGTAAATAATTGCTAATAGTAAAATCCATATATAAATTCTGCCAAGGTCAATAAAACGCCAAATCAAGACCGCTATATTTTTTAGAAAACCTTTGATGCCTACAATTTGAAAAGATTCTGCCCAAGGGGAGTCCTCATGATAGCCAATCCATTTGGTATGAAGCGAATGAATGATTAAAAAACCAAGACCTGCAATTATTCCTGGAATCATAAATTTCATTTTGCGCAAGCCCACTCTAATGCCCTCTTGAAAAAGCAAGAACAAACCCAAGCCAGCTAAAGTCATCATACCCCGCATACTAATCATCGCCAATCCAATAGAACCAAGAATAACAGCCCAAGGAATAAGCCGGCGGCCGATGAGACCATAAATAACCATAAGAAAAAAGCAGGTTAAGGCCAGATCTGGACTAACAAGAATTGCTTGTCCCAAGAAGGCTGGATCGGCTAGTAGAAATAAACCAAAGAGCCAACTATATCTAGAACCATTAGTCACTTTTCTACCTATTTCTCCTGCAAAGTATAAAGTTCCAAAAATAAATGGCCACATCGCTAAATGGCTAACCGCAAGTGATTTTCCAAATAGCTTCCATAGACTTGCATGGTATAGCCCCCAAAAGGGTGGATGTCCACTATCATATTCCTTTGGCAGGAAGAAAGTGGTGAAATTATTTTCATAAAACCAGTGAGCGTGCATGGAAGTCAACTGGACGGTGTCCCAAAAGAAAAAATGGGTTCTAGTCACCCATACGATTATGAATGCTATTAGCCCGAATAGGATGGTAGATGCTTGCTTACTCATTGGGTCAAAGATAGTGCAATCTTTTGTACACAAAAAAAAAGCTACCCCAAAAGGGTAGCTTTAGAAGTGATCGCGACAGGATTCGAACCTGTGACCACCTGCTTAGAAGGCAGGAGCTCTATCCAGCTGAGCTACGCGACCATTTTAATCGGATGCAAAGGTAAGCGTTTCTATTGGAATAGCAAAATTTATCTTTCATTTTACGCAAGTAAGAGATTAACAATAGGATTCTAAGGTCAAATTCAATTGTTTTTTGCAACTTTGAGTCTCAAATTGAAAATTTATATGGCAAAATTGAATAGAAATCACAAAAAAACTTCCCCTGCTTTGGCTCTAAAATCTGGTATTTTCTTAGCTATTATAGGTGCATTGTATTTTGGCTTTAACCTGATGAGTGGCGGGCAAGGGAAAAATAGCCCTGTTATTGTCATTAATCCTCCTGAAGATACTGATAATGGTGAAACCGTTCTTGTTCCGGATGAGTTGATGCTACCAACCAATAATAAAGGCTATACCGTTTTACACCCCAATTATGCTTTGTCTTATGTGGAGCAGCATGAACAGCCTGAATGGGTCACTTACTTTATTTCGCGTAAGCGCTTAAATAATAAACGTGCTAAACGAGCTAGGCGATTTAATGATGATCCATTGGTCAGAACGCATTCAGCCACTTTTTATGATTATAAGGGGTCGGGTTACGACAAGGGACATTTGGCGCCAGCAGCAGATATGGCTTTTTCTAAGCAGGCCATGCTGGATTGTTTTTATATGTCTAATATGAGTCCACAAGTACATAATTTTAATGGTGGTATTTGGCGAGAATTAGAAGAGGTAGCAAGAGATTGGGGTCGAAAAGAAAAAAAGCTGTACGTTGTTACAGGACCAATTTTTAAAGATAATCTTGGAGAAATAGGAAAAAAAAATAGGGTAACCGTACCAGGTTATTATTACAAAATATTATTGGATATTGAAGGCACTGAGAAAAAAGCTATCGGATTTGTAATGCCTAACAAAGTAAGTGATCAACCCATAAGTGCTTACGTGAAAACTATCGATGAAATTGAAAAGTTAACGGGCATAGATTTTTTCGCGCAATTGGATGATGAATTAGAAGAAAGATTAGAAGGGAATGTTAGTCTTCATCAATGGGATTTTAGTAATAAGCGTTTTCAGATTCGGAAAAATAAATGGAATGTTCGCTAAAATATAGTGAACCTTTATTAATAATTAAAATTTACATAATGAAAAATTTTATCCTTTTTATTTTACTTGTTTTCGTAGTCCAACTTTTTGCGATTGGGAATCGGGTCCCAAAACCTAGACATTTAGAATGTGATAATCCTCCTACTGTTGATGCTGGAGTAAACCAATGGATTTGTGGTGAGGAAGCAACAT
>JAUTBZ010195975.1:0-21719 GCA_032361785.1 Lepetodrilus galriftensis | reverse complement strand
TGGAATTGCTCTTGATGACGCGCTCAAGCTACCAATGTAGCTATCAATACCTGCGGCAACCATATTTCTCGACCAATCTACACGCATGAACTTACGGTCATACCAGTTACGATCCGATCCATTTTCAGAAATCACGTTGCTCTGTTCACCTGTTGATGAATTGTAGCCACGTTGCACATCAAAATGTTGTATAATCGGAAACGCTGCAACCAAACCCACACGACGTGTATCGTCAGCGGTTTGCCCCTCAAGCGCATTTTCAGCAAGCTCGGTTGTTGAATAAGCCAACAAACGTTTTTCTGTAACGGTCCAACGAATTCGGTAAAGAGGTCCTTCGTAGGCCTCGAAAAGACCTGTACTTTGCACATCCGTATCAACGATAGTTTGGCGGAAATACCACTCATCATCATTTTGGAACAATGCTTTCTCTACTTTATTCGGCTTGGTACGATCGATGTCTCCGACATCTTGTGCACATCCGGCACCCAAATATATGGCTGCAAATGCTACCAGCGTCCATCGCTTTAAAATCATTCAATCCTCCTTCGGGATCTTGGGCAATAACCCAATCGATAAATAGTATTAAATACTATTCGTTGAAAAAATAACGCCTTCACCCATACACAAGAATTATGCCAACGTGTAGAGCACGGCGAATGGTTTACAATTCGACGGTTTAAACCTGTTTTCAAGCGCAAAGTCAAGTGAGGCGCCTTCTTAAATTCTGAATTTCGTGGTCCCTGTTAGTATATTGACGTCCTTGAGAACCCCATCAATACGATAAACATGAAATATATTTACTCTTGATTGTTCAGCCATTTTCTTACAAGGTCCGCCATTATGGATAAATTCATTTTGTATATTCTCGTTCTGCTGCCTTTTTCATCAGGGTGTGCACTATTCCAGACTCCCGTATGTAATTGCAAAAAACAATCACCTGTGGCGTGTTTGGATGGAACGAGCGCGCCCATTACACTCAACAATAATAGTGGGAAACAGCCCCTCGAAGATGAGAATAGTGTATCGATTCCGAGCTCGGAAGCGGCCAACCTACAAGCAGTGGTGCCATGGAACGCTTCTCTTGTCGTGGATCCCAACGAAAAAAACCTACAATCGATTTTCCAAAAATATGGTAAACCTATCGCAGGATTTCAAGGCGAATTCGGAACCAAATATGGAGATGAGTACGTTGCGATTTTGCCAAAGAAGATTATTTTTGCCAACGGAAAATGGATTTCGACATTTGATATCGGTGCAGCGGCTAGAAAGGTGGAGCTCGATCTCCTCAATGAGAAATCAAAAACCATTTCCGAAGACGGGGTTCCTTTAAAAACTGCGTATGCTACCGATCTCATTCGGGACGGAGTGAACGAAGTCGCTGTAATTGTGGCATCAAATAAAAATCCCGCGAAAAGGGTCTATCGCTTCCAAATTTATAAAACGATTGGACAACACATTGCTAAAGTCTTTGATCAACCCATTGCGATAAAAACTGCGACCACGACGAGAATCGTGGCAAGAGTGGATTTTGTAGACGGAGCACATAGTACGCGGATTAGAGTCACTCCTCTTAGCGAAGATGGTCTTCTTGATGTCGCACATATTCGCGTTTATACGTGGAATAGATGGGAAGGAATGTTCCGAATCCCTCAAAAAGCCCCCACATCTCCTCAGCGATAAACGCGATAAAAGAGATTTGGCTTTAAGAACCAAAGAACTTCCGAAAAATTATTCAAAGGTGTTCACCTCTATCGTACTCCCTGGTAGAGTGACGACGCTTTTAGGTGCGAGATTAGTGTGGTCTTTACAGTTCGTTGTTTCAAATGTGGATCTGATGCTGTTCGGCTCGTTTTGGGAGGTCGAAGGATACTTCACGCGAAGTGTGAGCAATGTGGTTCTAATCTTCTCGATGAAGTCATGGAGTTTGAAGCTGCACTCAAGCAACCTCGTCAAAAAAGAATTTGCAAGCCTACCATCGAAATCAGCGTAACCAACGCTCAACCCGAAGATACATGGGCATCCGAGGATGACGAAGCCGAGGAAGTCCCCTAAAATATCTTAACCTTCCTCCAAAGAGTCCGTTATATGTCCTATCGTTATGTTTTTTTGGCCGTGATCTTGATGGGGTTGTTTCCCTCACATGCACACGCGGATATGAAAGTTTCCGCCAAACCCCTACGATCCTATCAACTCCCTGGCACCTTTAAAATTGGAGAAGCTAGGATCCAGATAGGCGCAAATAACACCACAATCCTATCAAGTACTGTGGGAGTGTCGCCCGAAGAATCGGCATGCGGCATTATTATCGCAGATGATAAAAATGCAGAAATTCTTGAATACCGCTTTGATGGAAAACCTACACGATGCCTTGGCGTGATCCCTCATCCCAAAGGAGGCGTTTTTGTTCGTGGCGACAATCCCATCGGCCAAGAAGGAAAAGTAACCGGGTTTACCGCTTTTATTTTAGATGGAAAGGAAAAATGGGCTATTCCCGACCAAAGACTTGTGGACGCCCAGCCCGAACCTACAGGAACTGGGAAGTTCATCGGCGTGTACGAGCGTCCTCTTCCGGTCATGGCCTATAGCAAGAAACTCGATAAGTTAATTGCCTTTTCTGTGGGGGCTCTAAACCTAGGAATGGACAAAAAATTTATTTCCCAGGCCCATGTGATCAACGTTTCCACCGGACAATTCCGAGTGAGTGGTCAGACCTTTGGTCAATCTGGTGTGGGTATTGTGGGCGGAGTCACTGAGAGAAATAAAGATGGACACTTTATCATTTATTATTATTCATCAGGCGCTCGCGGAGCCTTCTTTTATTCTTATGATGGCCGAAATAAGATCTCTTTTTTTAAACCGCGAGGAGAAGATTGGGATGATCGTTACATTATAAAAATGGTCTACCAAAACGACCTTCTCTATTTATTGTGGGCTCCCAGCGACGAAATGATGGTAGAAACCCGTGTGAGCGTTACCACCGATACCTCAGCCGAACTCTGGACGGCCATTTTCCCACCCCAATATACCTTCGCCAATAGTATTGAGGTCGATCTCGGTCGTCCTCTTACGATGTGGGTCGGGAAAAATGAAACCCTCGTTTTACATCGTGTCGGCGAATCTCTTTTTCTACGACACCTCGATATCAACGGAGGCACTTTCGGCGTAGGAACGCTTAGTGATCTCATACCCCTTCCCCCTGTGGCGGTCGCTATTTCGAATGAAGGAAAATTTCATTTATATGGCTATGACGAAAAAACCAGCTTTGTATCCGAGTTTACTTTAGAGTTTGAAGACAAAGATAATTATGATCCCGAGGTAGGCCCAACTCTACCCGCAGATATCGGTATACCAGCGGACGTCGGTCTCAGCGAGGTTTTGGAAGCTGCAGGATGTTGCGCGACTATTTCTAAACAATCTGATCACTACGCCTGGTTCATGATTTTTATCGGTCTCATTGGGCTTATTGGGATTCGGAGAAAACGATGAAAGATCTTATCGCGATTCGCCATCATTTACATGCACATCCCGAACTCTCCCTTTGTGAATTCCAAACCGCAGACTACATCGAAGCTCAACTTCACTCCGCAAATATTCCCCATCAAAGATGCACAAAAACAGGAGTCATTGCCCACATCGAAGGCGACCACAAGGGGCCCACCCTAGCCTTCCGTGCAGATATTGATGCACTTCCCATTGAAGAGAATTCTGAGCAAGCTTATGCCAGCCAAAATCCGGGTGTAATGCACGCATGTGGGCATGACGTTCATACTACGGTTGGCCTCGGGATCGCCTTCAAAGCACAAGAAATGCGGGACCAACTTCATGGAAATATAAAACTCATTTTTCAACCTGCTGAAGAAGCGTCCCCTGTTGATCACCCTATTGGCGCCGAACACATGGTCCAAGAAGGAGCTTTGAACAACGTGGACGCCATCTTCGCCTTTCATTGCATGCCCACCCTCGAAGTCGGGAAAATCGGATTCACAGGCGGATCCGTTTGGGCAAGTTCGGACTTGGTGGAAATCTCGATTGAGGGCAAAAAAACGCACGCTGCCTACCCGCACGAGGGCATCGACGCGCTTGTCATCGCAAGCCACGTAGTGGTCGCCCTGCAAACTATTACTTCTCGAAGAGTAGATACCCGACAACCTTGTGTACTCAGTTTTGGTAAATTTGAAAGCGGAAACACCTACAATGTCATCGCGGATAACGCAGTTCTTACCGGTATTCTTCGCACACTTTCCAAAGAGGCTGAAGTTCTCGCAAAAAAGGAAATCGTTCAGATCGTTGAAAATCTTTGCCACGCCTTTGGTGCAAAAGGACATGTTAATTTCACACTTGGTGCTCGATTGACTGAAAATAATATTCATCTCGAAACGAAGACGGTCTCAACACTCCAAAAATATACTCCCCAAGGATGCCTTGTAAGCCATCTTCCACAATTAGGTGCAGAAGATTTCTCCGCTTTTTCTAAAAGGGTACCCGCCTGTTACCTTTTCCTTGGTGTGCGAAACGAGTCCAAAGGAATCACCCATATGATCCATACATCCCAATTCGATGTCGATGAGGACTGTATTCCCCTCGCCGTCAACGCAATGAGTTCTACTCTTTTCGATCTTGCTTTAAACTGGACCACGATGAACGGCGTTTAACTGATTATCATTTTATTTATTTCAACTCAAAGACGTGCTAACACGGAACGTGAAAAGTTGTGTAGGAAATTAAATTGAGTTTTTTTTCAAAAGTAAAATCGATCCGAAGTTCGACTGCTGCGTTTGTGTTCGGAACTTGGTTGACCACTTCGCTCATGACCATCATTTTTCGCGCTATTCGTGTGTTCAGAAGGGGTCGTATAAAAGAAGTTATCCTCGGTATTGATGTATATAAATCTGATATCTTCTTCCTTATGGGCGGTCTCCTTCTGGGGCTCTTTACCCTTTATCTCATCCGTAATCGTAAAAAGTTAAAGATATTTTTTGTCACTATAGCTATTTTTATAGGTTTGATTATTACGGGTATTGAAGCTATTGCCTTCCGCTTTTTTGGCGCCACTGGATCTACGATCGATTTTTCTCTCATGTATTACACGTTGCAAAACTTCGAGGAAACGCGTGAGGTATTGGCAAGCGAAGTCCCCACTGGATTAATGATCGCATTAGGCTTTTTGATTATTTTGTATGTAATCTTACCTTTCCTCGTATACCTCGCGTGGAAAAAATGGGTGCACAAAGAAGAAAAATTACGAACACCAAAGTACGCGCTGTTCACCGGAACCCTTGGACTTCTTTTCTTGGGATTAGGATTTTTTCCTCCTTTCAAAGATCCTTCACCAGCTTTCGCAAAAAATGCGACCTTACAAGTGGCATCAACCGCCATCGAGGTGGCTACCCAGAGTACCGAAGTTTCAACTACTGCAGATTTTGACACTTCGAAAGTGCATCTATCAGGATCCTCAAAAACGAACGTGGTTTTCATCCTGCTTGAATCAACCCGCGCATCGGCGACATCCCACTTGAACCCTGAACTGAACACCACTCCTTTCTTTGAGGAACTGACGAAGAACAGCCTTATTGCAACGCGTGGTTACACCCTTGTACCGCATACGAGTAAGGCCCTCACGGCTTCCTTATGTGGTATTCCTCCCAGCTTGAGAATGCCCATCACTGAGGCGAGTAACGATGGGATTCCGGGACGTTGTCTTGCAAAGCTCCTTAGGAAAGAAGGTTACCAAACCTCCTTTTTTCAATCCGCAACAAAGCGATTTGAAGGCCGTACAGGTCTAGTCAAAAATATGGGATATAAAGACTTTTATCCAAGTGAAACCTTTTCTACCAAAGGATTCGAGAAGGCAAATTACTTTGGGAGGGAGGACAATATTATGTTGGAACCCAGCCGAAAATGGTTAAAGGAAAATAAATCCAAAGGTCCCGTTTTCATGACCTATCTCACCCTTACACCCCATCATAATTATGATGCGCCCAAACGTTATGGCCGCCACGACTACGCCGAAGACAAACAGTTCAACCGTTATCTCAACACTGTCCACTATGTAGATCAGTTTACTAAAAACGTGGTGCAAATGTTTAAAGACGAAGGTATCTATGAGGATACCGTCTTTGTGATTTATGGGGACCATGGAGAGGGGTTTAGCGAGCACGGTAGACGCCAACATGACAACGTAATATGGGAGGAGGGAACGCATATTCCCATCATCATTCACAAAGCTGGCGCTTTCCCAGGCGGGAAAAAAATTACCGAGATTGTGAATCAACTTGACCTGATTCCCACCGTCCTCCCTTTACTTGGGTTCACTCCAAAAAACGCAAAGTACCCTGGGAATAATATGCTCGAACTTCCAAAAAACCGGACACTCTTTTCCTATTGTTGGTATGACCGTCGCTGTATGGCTATCCGAAAAGGAGATGAAAAATATATTTATCACTTTGGGCAACTCAAAGACGAGTTCTTTAACGTGATCAAAGACCCCAACGAGAAAAAGAATCTCATCAGTGAGCTCAAAAACGCAAGTTCGTGGAAACACGAAGGTATCGCCTGGAGAAGAGGTGTTAACCAAGTTTACCAAGAACACTATCGAAGCCGACTTGGTAAATTCGTTTCTAAAACGCGCCCTAAGGTCACACATCAACTTGACTATAATTTCGAAGATTACACAAAACTTATTGGTTACGATATCGATGATAATGGGCCTTATACCCCAGGTAAAAAAGTTGAAATTACTTTACATTGGGAAGTACTCAAAGACCTTCCTGATGGGTTTAAGCTTTTTGTTCATGGACATGGAAAAGGTGTGAAACGAAAGAACTTCGACCATATTCCGGTCGATGGTTTTGTCCCTGTAGATGAATGGAAAACTGGGGACTTCATTTCGGATGTAGATACCTATAAAATCTCAAAGAAGGCAAAAGACGACTACATCCTATCCATCGGATTATACAAGAAGAAGCCTGCAAGGCGCTTAAAAGTAGGCGATAAAACATCAATCGATATTGTATTAAAAATGATCCCAGTTATTGAAACTGCGCCTAAAGAACCGGTCAAAATAAAGCCTACAATGCTTCAACCAAAGATGATTCCGGTTTTAGATCCAAAACTATTAAATATTCCTCAAGGCAAGAAAAAGAAATAAACGTAGCCCGTTGGGCCCACAGTAGGGTACAGCTGTATCTTATTTATTTTAGTATGTTCTCTTACTACTTTAATAATCCAAACGACCCTGTATTTTCACTAATTGATAGCATGTGAGAGTCTTATTTTCCCTTTTGAAGCATTTCCTCAAGGATGCTTTCTCAAAAAAGAGCTTCCAGCCCTTACTTACTAGAGAAACGCGTCTCCGAGTCCTTTTAAAGAAAAAACTTCTTGGAAAGCATTAAGGAGCATTGACTATCCAGGACTATCATTCACATGACTTTTGTACGAGTTTTTGATATTCCTCAAGTGCCAAATTTTAGGAACTATTATGAAGATATTGAAGATATGGGTACTCGCGTTTGTCCTCAAACAATGGGCTTGTGCGAACCTTCCGAAAATTGAGACTAGAATCCAACCCGTCCCCACCACTTTTGACGTAAAGGTTGCCACTAAGGCCAAAACTGACGGTACCTTAAAAGAGAGTATTATCTCACGTGTTCGCAGAGACCTGCTTAAATACAAGATGGGCGTTCCAGTAGTGAGCAACACCAAGGGGCAACTTGGGGTTGTCGTTGAAATAAAAACAACAAATCTCGATTTGAATACTGCTACCAATTACAATTGGCGCCTGGTTGACAACAACACAGGTTCTATACTTGTCTCAAAAAGCGAATCCTCTATCACAGGCCACAGCCCGCAAATGCTGTCAGCTACGATCTTGACAGGAATCTCTCATATCGATCTTTCCGCTTATGCAAGTGACCAAAATATTAAAGACCAACCTAAGTTGGTAAAAGAAAAAGTACGCTCTTTCCCAGCCTCGTCGACGAAAGGAAAAAACAATTTCGCAATTATCATCGGTGTAGAAAAATATAGGGGAGAAATAACCCCTGCTTTATACGCGGAAAACGATGCACGTTCTTTCGAGGGTCTCTTAAAAGGAACCCTAAATATCCCAGAAGAAAATATTAAAGTTCTCATCAACGAACGGGCCGCTAAAACTGATATCATGGGTGCTATTTTTGAGTGGCTTCCGAAAAATGTGCAATCTTCTAATGCAAAGGTTTTCGTTTTCTTTTCCGGTCATGGTGCTCCTAAATTAGATAGTGGTGACGCATACCTCCTACCTTACGATGCCGACCCCGCTTACTTAAAAACGGGCGGTATCTCTGTGCATGATGTCCAAGAAGAACTGTCAAAGCTAAAAAGTAACAATGTTTACTTATTTTTAGATTCTTGTTTTTCTGGCAGCGGACCACGTAGCGTCATCGCCAAAGGGACTCGCCCCTTAGTTCCCGTTCAAGAAGTTAAAAGCGGAGGGGTCATCGTCCTCACCGCATCCGCGGCCTCAGAAACGACCGGTGTCCACGAAAGTGCTAAAAACGGACTATTTACCCACTATCTAATTTTATCAATGGTGGGCAAGGCGGATAAAAATGCTGACCATATCATCACCTTCAAAGAGGTTGAAGAGTATGTTTCGTGGAATGTTAATCACGACGCCCGCAAGCAAAACCGTGAACAAAGTCCTACTGCTAAAATCCCACAGAAAACAGAAGAAGAGAAGCTTTTGCTTGTCGACGGACTTTCGGAATAATAATGAAATGTTTTTACTTTTCGATTCTTTTCTTCTTTTCGAGCTGCGTGAAAACAGTCCCAGAACTCCCGATTCGCTCAACACCGAGCCTCACCACCATCACGGTCAATGTGAAAGGTCCAACTGAGAACGACCCAACCACATTGAACAATCATCCAGTTGAAAGCTATGTGAAGCGGATTACAAACGATCTCATTCGAACTCGAATGGCTGTCCCAGTCACGACTGGAGTTTCCCAGCTTTTTCTTAAAATCCAACTTATTAACCCTCCAAAAAATGACGAAAATTCAGGACGCCATCTTGTCACTTGGGAACTTTACGACGCTAATCAAAAGGTGATCAACCGTGGACAAGCGATCGATGACGTTTTTGGAATCGGACTAACCCAAGAGCTTGTTTCTCGCCTTGTCCTTCACGATATTCAACCCCAGCTGGTTAACCATCAGGGACCCGAACACGAGTTCTTTTTGACCGAAGATGGAAACGCGTTAGTCGAACTTAAAACCTTAGAATGTGAAGGATCGGATAATAAGGGAGGAAATGATTTCGCGATAATTATCGGTATAGAAAAGTATCGTGATCAAAAAGAGCGAGCGAAATTCGCGCTGGTTCACACCCGTCTTTTTTCAGAACTCTTTCAAAAATGCTATAATATTCCGAAATCAAATATAAAATTATTGCAAAACGAATTCGCGTCGAAAAGCGACATCATGGCTGCGGTCGATGAATGGTTACCCAAAGTTGTGCAATCAGAAGATTCTCGCGTATTCGTGTTCTTCGCTGGTCATGGAAGTGTAGATCCCAAAGACGGGTCTGCATATATTCTTCCTTACGATTCAGATCCGCGATATCTAAAAACGAGTGGAGTTTCAATATCGAAACTGGGGGAGATTCTAGATACTTTGAAAAGTAAAAACGTTTACCTTTTCGCGGACGCATCTTTCAATTTCGGTGTTCAGGAGGCCGGTCTTAGACCGGTGGTAGTCCTTAAAAAGGAAATACCCCACCATATTAGAGTCGTCCTTGCAAAGGACCGTTCGCATAAAACCGGCGAGTTTGGCCTGGCGTTATTAGACCTCTTGCAAGGGTATGGCGATCGTGATCGAAACGGTATACTTACAGATTCCGAGTTCTTAGATTTCTTGAAAAATTCCGACCTACTCCAATCCTATGTAGATAGGGAAAAACAGACAACCAAAGATTTACTCGAAAACTTTCGGACAAAAAAATGAGACCAACCCTATTCTTTCTTTTTTCATTCGTCTTTTCTTGTCGAACTTCAGTCCCAGATCTCGTACGGCTAGAAAACGCAAATACCACCACCTTTACGATTTCTGTTGAAGAGGATGGTGGATTCTCGGCGAAACTTAAGAACGAATTGTTAACTCAAATGAGAAATGATCTCCTTCAAAATGGAATCGGCGTCCCCGTTTTAGATGGCAACCCCTCTCAACTTCTTTTGGTCGTAAAAATGCTCGAATGGCGTTATAACGACCGTCCTCAAGTATTCTCTTGGAAAGTGCTCGACGCAAAAGGGAAGGTTTTGAAATCAGGCATCCACGAAGATGTACTTGGGAGTCCCGGATTTACGTCGGATAAGATCTCGGGCTTGGTTCTACACCAGGTCTCAGAGATGAATCTCCAGGCTTTTTCAAAAAACACGAGCTTCGTTTTTCCCACGGATAACGTTGTCATGGTGACCGAAGAAGCCGAAGAAAGAGCACCTCGAAATTTTGTTAAAACAAAAAACGATGGCAAAAAAGATTACGCCATAGTTATCGGTGTTGAAAAATACCGTAACGAAATTAGCTCCGCTTTATTTGCAGAAAATGATGCTAGAGATGTCGCAATGCTCTTCCAACAAAGTTTCAATATTCCCCAAGAAAATATGCGCGTTCTGATCAATGAGCGAGCATCCAAATCGGATATTCTAAGCGCCGTCTTTGATTGGCTTCCCGAAAAAGCTACCGAAAAAGATGCAAGAGTTTTCATTTATTTCTCTGGCCACGGGTCTCCAAAAATAGAGAACGGCGAAGCTTTTCTTATGCCCTATGACTCCGATCCCACCTATTTGAAATCAGGCGGGATTTCGATTTCTAAAATCATTGAAGGACTTTCACGATTAAAAAGCGACCGTTTACACCTTATTTTAGATACGTGTTTTTCGGGTAACGGAGATCGAAGCACACTTGCCAAAGGAACGCGGCCTCTTGTACCTATCCAAGACTTTCAACCAGGCGCCGTGACGTTGATGGCAGCCTCCGCCGCTAGTCAAACTTCTGGTGTACATAAAAAAGCTAAAAATGGTCTCTTTACCTACTACTTCTTGGAAGCCTTTGAGAAAGAGACCGACGAGAATAAGGACCATGATATTAGCCTTTTCGAAATCGATACTTATGTCTCTAAGAAAGTGGCTCGTGACGCTAGACAGCAAAATCGCGAACAAAACGCGACATTTAGCACCACCCACAAAGAATCAAAAAACTACGTAATTCTTAAAGGTCTTTAATTCAGATATTCTTATTCCGATTCCAATACCCCTATTCGCAGTTTGCTTTTTATATTTGCGCTTAGTAAAGTATGTCCTACATCGTATCTCGAATCATGGGAAATATAACTACGAGCTATGAGTAGATTATGATCAGAAAACCTCCATCCGTCATTTTTTTCTATTTCGATGAAGTCGACGACAACTATCTGTTGTATCTCGGCGAATACTCTACGGTAGATGGATTGCGATCGTTGAAGCCGGATATCAAAGTCAAACTCTTAACCTTTGGGGCAACATTGTATCAAAAACTCGGATATGCCAGTGAAGGAGATATTCCCGATTTCTCCAATGTTAGCGAAATCGTTTCCTTCTTCGAAAAAGAGGGAGACCTTGGGCTCATCGATTTTGAGATCGAACTTATCGGGATAGGAACCCTCCTTTCGCATGATGACTCAGAGTGCACATTCACCCTAAAACACAAAAAAGAAATAGTCCAACTCATTAGAAACACGTTTTCCGTCTATATCCAAAACACGGTTTTAACCAGTATTTTCAAACACCCCAAAATGTACCTGACCTACAGTGACTGTGGTGAAGTACGAAAGTTTGGTTCTTTTGAGAAATATCTAGAATATCGCGCAACTACTCAATAAGTCGTTGTATATACGCGGTGAAGTCTACATCTTTAGAACCTCGGTCTATTCCTAGATCCTTTTGTTGGTCTATAGGGAAGTCTTTTTGTACGTCAATCGCTTCGTTGGATGAACAACCGAAACCTAAAAAGAGTAAAGATAAAACGAATAAAGATAAAACGAATAAAGCTATAGTTTTCATATGTCAAAGTTCACGCAGTAGGGAAAAAAGTGGTCCATAATCCCTTCTTCATTATGAGATATTTCTAGTCCCGCGAGATAGCCGTTCGCAAATAAAGGGAACCCAAGGGGGATATCATGTTCAATGTTCGGATTACCGATATGTTCAATTTTGGGGCTCCAATACAATATCTATTGGGAGACCGTGGTGCGTTTGAAACTCTAGAATCGATTCACTGCCTATTCTTTTGATTTTCACAGAACTCGGACTCGTTTTGTGGAGTTTCCAATATCCCTTCAAACGAATATGAACCATCCTTGAGAATAGAGAACGCGAATAATCTTTTTCCTTATAGAGGAAATCAAGATCAGGATTGACTAATGTCAAACTTATTTTTTTATCACCTTCTTGAAGCATGAGGAGTATAGGCATATCTGTTTGCGATAGAAGACCAACCTTCACAGAATTCGTTTTTTCAAAAAGAGCATATGCGGTTATTTTTTTATCCGGAAAACGAAGAATATGGGCCCCCTTATCTTTTCTCAGAACTTCGTAAAAAGGCTTACTTTTAAAAGTCGCAGAAAAATCGTTCATTGCAGATGGTGTAGTAGCTGGAATGATAAGATATTCGTAGCTCGCTTCTTTCGGTCCCATTCCGTGATCTATCCAAGCCAACGCAAAATCATCGGTTGTTAGGGTTCCGTCGCCTGTACGAGAGGGGGAAACTTGGCTTGCTTTTTGTAAATGAATTTTATTCGCCTCCTGTACGTAATATCCGGTACCATTCACATCCATAAACCACTGTCCCGCACCATTCTCGAGATCGTGCTCTGAGGGAAATCCGTGGTCAGAAATCCCATTAATTTCGATCGCATCAGTTTTGTTTTTCAACTTAGTTTGGAAGATCGTTGTTACGGTAGGTACATCAAGAGTCTCATTATAAATATTAGATCCAAGTAAAATCACTTTTCCGTCAACCGCGAAAACTGATTTACGAAAACGGAAACTCAGATCGTGAGAATCCCTAAATTGCTTATCGGAGTGGCCACACCTTTCATTGAGTTTCCTAGCACCGTCATAACCCATCGCGAAAAAACCCATTTCACCGCCAATCTTTGGCAGAGCATTATGCTTAGAGTTAAAACGCAGGGCTCCGGCAAATGTGGAGTAGGTGCGTTCATTAAGTCCCCACCGGCAATTCAGATTTCCGGCTTTGAGTTTATCCCAAGGTAAGACGATTGAGGTCGTACCTGGCCAATGATTCCAATTCCATCCCTCCAATTGAGCCCCACTATCCACGCGACCATTAGGATAAAGAATCTCCACCGTCCCATAATTCTGATATCTACCGTACATATTGCGCCCAGATGACGGAGGAGATACTTCGTTGCCCGCCATCGAATAGTTAAACCCCTTTATTCCCACTAACCAACCTTGGTTTGCGCTCCCCTCAATCGCTTGTCGATAAATCCCTAGCGCACCATAATTAAATTGCCAAAACCCAGAAGAGAATTTTTCCGCCTCAACGTCCGCGATAGGATCTTTGGGCCACAGACGATTATGCAAACTCGCCAATAAAGAATCGCCGTCATCCTTAAGTATTTCTTCGCTGAGTAAGGCCATTTTGTAATATGCTTCTTTTGAAATTGGTAGACTAAGAATAAGAGGATGGCGTCCGCCTAAACTACCAAGTTCGTCCATTGTATTACTCATCAACGAAAAACCATAAAGTGCGTCTCGGAAAAAGGTGTAATGTACCTTATCCGTTTGAAAATCTGTCCCCCTCAATAAGTAAAGTTGCTTACTAAGCACGGAGAAAGCATACATATATGCATTATATTGAAAACCGTGATGAAAACCCAAACCATCAGGCTTTAAACCATCAAGATGTGCGGGTGTAGGCTCCAAGAAAGAGTTAAGATAGTTGCGATAAATCTTCAAACTCGCATATACTTCAGATGTATCTTCCAGCCACCATAGAAGGACGCCAAGAAGCGCCACAGAGTTATTATAAATATGATCTGTACTATAAAAAGGATGAAAAGCCTTCGACTTCGGTTTGAACAATTCTCCCAATAAAACGTCGTAGAAAAGCGTACTCCTAACTTCATCCACCTGCTTTTCGTCAAGGAAATCTCGAAACAACAAAGCCGCTTTCTGAATCTTCCTCACACCATATATATATGTGGAAACATTCCGCTTTGTTCGCTCACCGGTATTTGGATCAAGATAATAGTGCTGATAACTCACCTCCCCTTCGTCTCTCCCTATTTTCGTCGCAAACCACCCTAAGGCCAATATCACTTTATCGCGATTTTCTATATTTTTACCATTTGGATCGCTTCTATGTTGATACCAGTCCTTTGCAAGAGCAAGGATAAAATGATCCACATCCTTAAGATCTTTGCATAAATAGAGCTCTTTAGCAGTATAGGCTCTTCCCATTTTAACATCGTTTCCCTCCGTCCTAAATTTCATCGTTTTAAATTCGGAATGTGCCGTTGAAAGCGCAACGGAACCTGTCGTAAGAATCGCCTCGATGAGGCGAACTTTTATAAGCTCAATCTGTTCTTCATGACTTAAAGAAGTAGGGAAATCAGTCCCCATATCTTCAATTAAATCACTTTGGGAAGACACATCCTTACTTGTATCCCGAATAGAAACATCAATCCGACGGGTCTTGTTTGGAAGATCCCCACCCCCATCAAGATAAGAAAAAGAAGAATCTGACGTAATCTCTCCAGATCCTTCGCAGGCGAAAGAGAATAATAATAATACAACAAAAAAGACTCTCATCCTGACTCCAATTTAGAGAAAAAAAACGGGCATTAGGGATCATCTTAGGGGTAATTATGCCTTTCCACACCAGAGAGTTCAAAGAATACATTGCAATAATCTTTCGTCGTTTTACAACCCTTCCGATTTGTCTCAACATTCAGATAATAGATCTTTCCCGCATCCACTTCACAGCGCGAACCAGCTAAATTCGCCGGCAACTCATCATTAGCCTTTTTTGTCGCAAAATGAATTTTTATGGTGCTACCTTCTCCAATACAAGCTGTCGCTAATCCGCTATAGACCCCAGGGAATTCAGAAAGAGAGAACTTTGCCCTAACCGAAAAGGTGTCGCCTACGGAATGCTTCTTCACACTAATGGATCCGCTCTCAAGGGTGGTTTTCATTTTCAAACGAACCGCGTATCGTTGTGAAGTCGTCATACCTAGTGGTCTCTTAGTATAAGCCCGAAAATGATCTTTCCCATTCATCGCAGTCGGGATCTGTGTCACCATTGCAGCGCCGTTATTCACAATAAATAGTGATTTACCGTTATCCAAGATGTGCTTTTTCAACTCCCCCACCGACTGATAAGTGTCCCTTTTGATTGATATCGTATTCACGAAGCGCATCCGGATCCAAATTAACTTTCTCACTTCCCAAATCAGCGTCCATTTCCATATCTTCTTTCGGTTTCATATCTTCCCTCGTATCACGAGAAGTTGACCCCATGTCAGATGTTTTAAGGTCGTGGGAATTTACGTCGATTCCTTCACCGGAATCCTTACCCATCTCTTTCATATCCATTGTAGACTTCGAAAGGTCCCGTTTCTCTACACCGCCATCGCTATTATTGCGTTGATGTACGAGTTCGCCACTATAACAGGAAGAAAAAGTAAGAGCCGCCGAGAAAATGAATAATCGAAAAAGCATGATAAATACCTGAGTGACGATGATAGCCCTTACTGGACGTTTCTGTTATTCACTATAATTCACCCAGACTCTTTTTCAAATCTATTTAGGTATAAAATTAAACGAATCTATATAGAAAAAAAACAAGAACAAAAACCCAACTAGGGATTAACGTAAACCTGCATCCTATCTAAACAACCGGCGAGTTCTTTTCTTCCCCTTGCCATAAGCGCTCCTAAATCTTTTCCGAGCAGCTCTCCTTTAGCAACCAAATGACGACCACGGGCAAAGACGTGATTCACATTCGCGCGGTGAGTTCCGTAAACTATGCGACTATACACATCCCCAGAAGGACCCGCTCCCGGATCCTTTGCCAAATCTAAAACCACAAGACTTGCTAATTTCCCGACTTCTAGTGACCCCAGAATATGTCCTTTTTGGATCGCGTTCGCGCCATCAATCGTGGCAAGTTTCAACACCCTTTTGGCCGGCATTGCGGTAGGTCCATGAATGGGTTTTTGCAGCAACGCGGCGAGGCGCATTTCAATAAATTGATCCAGATTATTGTTGCAAGGTGCACCGTCGGCGCCTAGCGATACACGGACTCCTTTTTCATCAAGCAGGGGAATATTTGCGATACCGCTGGCGAGTTTTAAGTTGCTCGATGGACAATGCGCGATCACGGTTTTTTGTTTGGCGAGTATGGCGATGTCGGGATCGGAAAGGTGAACACCATGGGCGATGATAGTACGCTCGCCGGTCATTCCAACCTTCTCAAGGAAAGCGATATTGGAACAGCCGTAATGTTCGTTTGCGAATTCGTTTTCGTAGACGGTTTCGGATCCGTGTGTGTGAATAAAAGCACCGAGATCTTTTGCCGCAATACTGACATCCCGCAAGAGTGTTTCTGTACACGAAATCGCAAAACGTGGAGCGAACCCGTATTTAATACGCCCCTCATCCAAGCCGTCGATAGCGTGGAAAAGACGAATGGATTCTTTTAGACTTTCGCTTGTGACTTCTCGCATGGGTTTGGGAACTTCGTCGCCAAGATCCATCATGCATTTTCCCATCACGGCATCAATTCCACTTTCTTGAATCGCTTCTGCGATAAGCTCGGTGTGGTGAACGGTGCCCATGTCGACGATAGCGGTGGTGCCACCGAGCACTAATTCGGCCAAAGCGATTTCAGCGGATACTTTTATTGAACGTGGTTCAAGAGAAGCCTCATAGGGCCAAATCCGAGTTTTCAACCAATCGATGAGCACCATATCATCCGCCATATTACGCATCAAGGTTTGGCATAGGTGGATATGGGTTTGAACGAAACCTGGGATTACGGGGTTCCCTTCACAATCGATAATCAGTGCGCCCTCTGAAACTTGGGAATCGACTTTTCCAATAGCAATGATCTTTCCATCTTCAAAAAGAAGGTCCCCAAGGATCACATCCATGTCGGCGTTCATGGTTACCAGTTGTGCGTTTTTCAAAAGGGTTTTCGTCATATTCTACTCTATATTTTTGCATATTTGACCTAGGACGCTAAAAAAGCGCGAACTCACATTCTTAGCACAAAAAGCGCAATCGCATAACTGAGAAAGCTCGACCTATGATTCTTCATAAAGCGTTGTACGACCTCTTGGGGAAATTCGATACTAAGTATACTCTCTAGCTCTTCCACGCTTTTAGCTTGCCATCCACCTTCTATATCAACACGTTCAGCGCCTTGGTCGGTCCACCATTGATTTGTAATCTGCGGATCAAAGCTTGCATTTCCCCCAATTGAATCACGAAGAATTTTTGCAAAATCTCCCTCCTCCCAGCTGTTATCGATGGCAATAAAGACGCCCCCAGGGCGTAGAACGCGACGGACCTCATCTAAACCTTTTTCGCCACCTTTGCCGAAGAAATAGGCCCATCTCGCATGTGCGATATCGACACTATTATCTTCAAGAGGAAGGTTCTCGGCGGACCCGTATTCGAGTTGTATATTGGTAAAGGCGCTTACTCTTTTCTTCGCGTCCTCTAGAAGGTTTTTATCCGGCTCTACGCCAATAACTTTCGTAGATCGTTTCGCATATTGGGGCAACCAGAATCCGTTTCCACACCCGATATCAAGCAGTACTTTGCCGTCCCAGTTTTCGATTTCTATAAGGCTTCGATCGAGCTCGCCGTGCCGTAAAATGGATTCATTTTCTAATTCATAAACTTTGGGGAAACGAGAGATATTAGGTGAGTTTACGAAATCTTTTATCTTGTCGGCCTTCATTTTTACGTCTTGGATAGATATTTATCTTTTTAGGTAGAAAACTTTACGCTATTTCGACCCGCTTCTTTAGCTTCATAAAGTGCATTATCGGCGCGAACGAGCAAATCATCTACAAACCATATTACGTCTTTTTCAGAATCCAAAGGAGCAACGGTCATCGAAATACCGATACTAGTGGTAACCGAGCTTACCTTCTCATCCACTTCTTTTCGAATACGTTCAGCTAGAGCCCGTATGACTTCGACCGTAATATTTGGCAGCAGAACCGCGAGTTCATCGCCACCCAGACGTGCCACAATGTCTCCGCTTCTCACCGCGTTTCGCACTGCATTAGACACGTTGATTAAAACGCCATCACCTTTTTGATGTCCCTGGGTATCGTTTACAGTTTTAAGGTGATCGATATCAATCATCAAACACCCCACCGAAGAAAGCTCCTTCGCTTCGAAACGGAGAAACATATTTTTTAATTGTTCAAAAAAATAACGTCGTGAGTAAAGGTTGGTTAGGTAGTCAGTAGTAGCTAACTTAAATAGGGTAAAATTTGTTTCAAAGATTCGTACCTGAGCGCGAAGACGAGCCTTTAGAATACTTGTTTCCATGGGAAGCTGAATGAGATCATTACCCCCCGCATCAAGAGCATTAACGATCAGATCCGAGCCAACCGGGGTGTCACAACAGATAAAGCAAATCGCAATGAAAGATAAATAGGGATCTTCTTTTAGTTTCCTACAAAGTTCGACGCCATCCATATTTTCGGTTTTCGGATTCAATAAGACGACTGAGGGCTGAAACTCGGCAATAACCTTCAAACAATCGGCGCCGTCTACGCGAACCACATCAAAGGCATCGCTCAATCGTTCTTGGATCATCTTCTCCTTCTTATCGTTCCCCAAACAGATCAGAAGTCGGTCTTTATGTAAAAGTTCATCAAACATAATAAAAGGTCTAGGCTCGTCATTCATACTCAAATGGATCGATGCAATACCTAGAGCATTCTCAACTTTCAAGCTCTTTATGAAAGGGAATTTTGCTCATGTTTGACGACATTCGATATAAAGGCACGTAAAACAAGAAAAAATCCACCCAGAGGGAACTTTTGGAGAGGTGGGATGTCCAAAGTAACACTGTTTTAAAAGGACTTCTCATGCGACTATTCGTAATCATTTTTAGCCTTCTCGTCTTTTCAGGTTGTGGCTTTCTCGACGACGACCTGATGGTAGACAATGAGCTTTATGAACAAAGTTTTGAATTTGAAGCGATGAGCCTTTCTGGACATGGTCGAGGGGGAACGGGGTATGGAGGCGGTTATACTTATGGTTGTGGCGGTTTTCGTATAGGACGCCGTATCCGACGCGAACCCGCGACCTTATCCCCAAAAAATGGCCAAGAAACAGGTTTTTCGATTCTGAAAGAAATAGACGGCAACGATGAAGAATCGGCCGTTCGCGACCTCTTAATGGCGGACCTGGTTGATGATTATTCGGAACGTCGGCACCATGCGAAGCGGCAAATCTCACTTAGAACTCCTCTATTGGGTCGTCCCTAATTAAGAATTTAGAGTTGAGAAATATTCACTTTAATCCATTCTATCCATACGTCGCGCCAGCCATAAATCGGCAATCACCAGCCACGCCATTGCTTCTAAAACTGGAATCGCACGGGGAATAATACATGGGTCGTGACGACCTTCTTTGGCTTTCTTTCCGACAGTACTTGCAGGTTTAAAACTAATGTCGAAATCAATTTTTAAACCATTTGTAATGCCACCCTGAATTCCATGCGCACTTGAAGAAATCCCTGCTTCGGGATCACTTCCGCTTTTCCCAGTGTGAAAACGCTTTCCAGAGGAGCGTGTCGCCAAATCAACATCGCCTAAACTCACACCAATAACTGCCCCGATACTCATGAATGCATCTGCAAAACGTGACTTTGCTTTTCCAAACACGGGCTCCCCCAACCCGATCGGAGTACCGCTTACGATAAGCCGTGCGATACCGCCCCTAGAGTCGCCATCTATTTTGCATTGTTGTAAAAGCGCGATCATTTTTTGACTTGTTTGGGGATCTGGACATCGAACCATCGAAAGTTCGATCTCTTCTTTAGTAAACTCTTCTACTTCTGTGAAAATTCGTCCTATCGATCGGGTATAAGCGAGAATCTCGATTTCGGTGTTTGAGAGCATCTTTCTTGCCACAGTCCCCCCGATAACGCGTCCAATAGTTTCTCTGCCCGAGGAGCGACCACCGCCACGATGGTCACGATGTCCAAACTTTTCTTGCCAAGTCCGATCTGCATGTCCGGCTCGATAAAAGTCGGGCTCATAATCTGAACTTCGGGCATCTTTATTTCGAACCACCACACAAATCGGAGTCCCGAGTGTCTTTCCCTCATAAACGCCACTTAAAAGTTCGGGTAAATCTTGTTCATCCCGAGAAGTCACCACTTTACTCTGCCCTGGTCTTCGGCGATTCAGATCATCAACGAAATCGTCAATACAAAGTTCCACGCCGGCGGGACATCCATCGATGATTGCGCCAAGAGCGATCCCATGGGATTCCCCGAAGGTAGTAATGGTTAGGAAATTTCCGAAAGAATTTGCGCGCAAATCTACCTCTTTAAAAAACTAAAACAACTCTGTGGTTATTTTAGTTTTAAGTTGAATAACTATAAAAGTAAATCACACAATTTTAGAGAGGGTGACCTGACCCCCTTTATTGAATTCATCAAGGGATCTCGACCACAGCTCAATAGATGTATAGAACGTAGAAATATCCTGAGCCAGTAGGCCTTTAGCTTCTTTTCTACGAGATGTGAAGAACCTAGATATATTATATGATATTTGGGGCTGTGCACTAATACTCCGGAAAAATATCAGCAATGGCTATTTGCATTGAGATTGATCCCGAATCTATAGCTCCAGATTTATAATTTATTTTACCCCCCAAGTGATCTGGATGTGCAGTTACTGCAGGCATATTAATATAATTCTCAGACCCTGGGATGTTTTCCCAAAATCCAGAATATAGAGCGAATGGCTTATGCACTGCCCAGTTGCAGGTTTTAAAGTGTCTCCCCAGTCTGCGTACCCAAGTCCTGGAACTATTAAGGCGTAATAAAGATCCACGGCTGACTCCTAATTTGCAGCTGCCCACTCATCAAATAAGGGCTTAATTATATTAAAGATATCAAAACCTCCTCGTCTTCCCGCGTGGTGAATACTGAGAGCTTGGCCGTCTAACATATTTGTAGAGAACCCTGAGCACGAGAATTGGGCTCCAGTAACTCTATCAATATATCCGACCTCCCCACCCACGCCTATAGACATAAATTTAGTAGGAGGTACTCGTCCATTCACGTAAGTGCCATCAATGCCAAATTGGGAGTAATCCCAAAACCCACCACTCGTCCACTTCATTGATAAATCAATATTAAAAATGTTGCCCCCGTTAGTATTAGACATGGTATTCCGGATGGGGGAAAACATTTTTTCACACAGTGTTGGGGTGGTGAATGTATTTAGATGTAGTGCTCTCACGTAAGATTCATATCCAGAAGTCGATAATTTATTCTGATACGACCACGCGTAAGGCCAGCTGTATGTCCAAGAACTCATTTCAGAGTGTTTAGATTTAAACCAGTCAACCATTTGACCCCAGTGAGGGTGCGGGTTTATTCCGTCATACGCTATAATATTACCGTTTGGTAGCACT
>JAUTBZ010195864.1:0-21721 GCA_032361785.1 Lepetodrilus galriftensis | reverse complement strand
GGTATAGACAGAACAGCTAGAAAGGAGCAGCCGCCTGTCCAGAATGTGCGTCCAACACTGTCAATGGAACACCACCCTAGGCAATATGGTTTTACTACATCAGACGATGGAGTAAGAATAGATTTATGCCCCGACAAACAGTTCGTGATACGAAGTCAACATCGAGAAAAGTTTCTGGGACGTCTTTGTTGAACTGTATCCCATACTAAGGGGGACACCCACATAATATCAGCTGCGCGCGCAACTCAACCAAGTCACGTGACCTTGAAACTGACTACTAGTATCTGATATTATGAGAACTGAACATGGGTGTGAAGATAGGATTCTGGATTCGCGGGAGGCGACTAAAACCCGGACAAACGGACTCGGTTGAAGACTGTAAGGCAAATCTTTCTTGGATAGATATGGTTTAAAACATCTTGGCATAGTTAGCTTTAACTTCTGAAGATGGAAGACTCTTCTGGAATGAATTCGTCTGCCACCATTACGATTTGACTTTTCCCAAAATGGAGGTCTCTGGAAGAGAGTGTTCGTCTTCAACTTAATATCTGGAAGTTATAGAAACTCTTCCTAGAAAAGAATACCATTAAATGAGTAGTCGAGAGATATCCGGAAATCTCTCTGCTTCAAAAGACTTCTCTGCTTCAGAAGACTCTGAACTTTCCACGACATACACGGATGGGGTTTTGATGGTATTTACAAATCTCATGTATAACAACACATTTTCCAAAAGAAGTGGGTAAAATAAAACAGATATTTATCTTTCACATTCTTTGTTTGTACGGGTTATCATGGCGATATCCATTTTGTCCACGCGAGTGTCCATTGACATTGTTGGACGCACATTCTGGACAGGGGGGGCTTCTCCTTTCTAGCTGTTCTGTCTGTACTTTATGTCCGACGCATGAGCAGTTACACTGTGCGGTGTTCATCCTTCGTAACTGCGTAGGCGTCGGACAGAAAGTACTGACAGAACAACTAGAAAGGAGCAGCCCCCTGTCCAGAATATGTGCCCAACACTGTCAATGGAACACCACCTAAGTTATTAAATGAAGTTGACCAAAGATGGGTACTTTGGCATGGTAAACTGGATCCATGACTTCTGTTGATTCGGTACAAAGGACAACGTTGTAGGTTTCATATTGTGATAATCTATTTAATACGATTACTTGTGAAACATTCTTAGGACATCATGATCTCTGTAAATGCAAGTTTATAGAACTTAGATATTTAACAATTAATTATTTAATTAGCTCCAGTGTCCATACGAAATACGCCATTGTTCTGCATCGAGAATCGTAATAGTTAAAAATAAATATGTAAAGATATTTTATTGCTGTACATGCAAAAGTTAATCCGGTCTCTACTAGCACCGTTCCCATATTATACGTATTTACAATCCTATCCTACTTCGACTGCTGTAACCTACTAGTCGTAATCAAAGATATACAATGCCATGTTATTCCTTCCGCGAGCATTTGTACCGAACAACATTGACATTTTTCTTTTGCACGTTCATTTTTTCCCTTAAATAAATCGCTGAATTTCTGCCGAATTAACCAGAACGGTAATACGACAATGACATCCAAGCTGAATCTATAACCAAATGCACTTCTGATTAGTTTGTACCGATAATATGCAATGTAAGTGATAGTGTGTATACAGAGTGTGTGACACACATTAATTTATATGCTGTGTATACACACATACATGTAACTAACCGCACCTTGACAATTCAATTGATGGTGGCCAATACTATAATATCGAACAACATTCTCTGATAATTGGTTCAACCCGACTTTCTTGACCTCCGATTCTTCTACGTAAACCAAATTCCACATGCCATCAACCGTACTGTTATTCTCTGCGTGTTCGCCTTCGATGAACACGATTGTTGTGGTTTAATTCAATTGATACCGTATACAAGGTCATCGCGTCCACTGCAATCCCAGGTGTCTTGGGTGGAAATCCGAGTGTCCACTCGATACGCTTCTGGGAGATGGGGCAGGTCACGTGACAATGCCAGGACACGTGACAATGCCAGTGCTAAGTGTGTCAGTAGGTGCTACTCAGAGAGCCAGTGGTAAGGACAACATTATCACACGGGTTTGAATAACGGAAAGTAACGATTGGTAAATGCATTCATTGAGGCACCCTTTCCATGAAGGTTTCGTATCCGGTAGGGGACCATCGCATTCTGTACATGTCCATTTCGCACGACTCTGTTTCACAGAACGCTCGTAGCGCTACGGGGATCGTAACTTCACATACACATAGGCCTATACGGACTTCCGACTCCCCAGGCGTAGCACTACGATCGCTTTATGCATCACGACCCTGGTCACTGTCAGAGATTCAGTGCATACGAAAGCTTCACGAAAGCGTACCCAGGTAACCGTATTTCGTTCGTACAACGTCGATGTTGCGAGCAGGTGTAATTTGTCCTACCGCAATACTTACCTGTAAATAATGCTTGATTACAAACCAGGTGTGTCGGTTAATGAGTGCACAGATACAGGTAAAGGAATAAACTACGGTGTCGCTCGGTGCATTAGGCGTAGATTATGCTGTTCAGTGTCACACTTCTCTGTTGGTGACAGAGTACATTTGTTTTCAAAACAAATGATTTAAAATCGTAAAAGCCTGACGAAAATACTCTATAAAACAGCTGGGTAAAATCTGCAGAAGGTGCATGTCAGTGTGCTATAAACATAATGCATACTTAGCGGTTAAGAGATGACACTAGCGAATTGAATGCACATTATAGGGATAGTCGCTGATGACCATGCATGTATGATAAAAGCAGGTCCGTTTTAAAATCGTTATTGTTATAGTACGTATGACTTAAATATACTTCTTTATTTAAACATGAGCGAGAATTGGAAATCAGCTGACAAACCCGATTTGTATACATGTACTAGCTGACAAACCCAATTTATATACATGTACTACACATCGACAAGGAAGAAATAACATTGAAATAAAATTAATTTTGTTGTGTATTTTACTAATGTCAAGAAAGATAATTTATAATAGTAAAACAATAATTTCTATGACTGCAACAAGATACCGTTCAATTACACATTTATTTATATTTGTTACTTGCAAAATCTACGACATTACAGCATAAATCTATGATATATCATGGTGTTTTTTTAAAGTAATCGCGTGATCAGTTAGAAGCTAAACTGTGAGTTTATTAATGTACGGTAATAAGCAATAATATGATCACGTAACCGATGCCTTATTACCTCGAAGAAAAATCCATATGCTACAACGAAATTAAGAATTTTCCAAACGTATTCTACAAAACACCGGATATACACCGGAGTCCGGATCCACCCAGTTGAGGGGGGAAACGACCAGAATAGAAGTACAGTACGCGCGAGTTGTTGAATTATTGGTGTTTAGAGTAGCTTTCTAGATTCTTTCATTAATATAACGACTTGTCAGTTTAGGGCAGGAGGAAACCCGCAACATCCGTGGCGCTGATTGTTGCAGTAAACCACGAGATATCTGAATATCATTCCACATCAAAACGTCGACGAGTCTATGAGATTTCTTTAATCACTAGAATACCGTTCCATAGTCGTAGTATACTCGTAGATGTGTCTTGTAATTTAAATGTTAACGTCTGCGAAGCTGTAAACAGCTCGCATGTACACAACATCCGGGTTTGACCGATGCAGTTTTCTCTCGTTAAGCATCAGCTTGCAGTTGTACTGATGTCAGCATTCAATAGTATCAACGTCAGAGGGAAAGTAAACCTGACAACGACAAATTGACAGTAATTTATTTTGTCAAATTTCGACACATTTGGATGAAAAAAAACTCCACATGAACTACCTGTTGTTCGCAAACCACTAAAATATGTCTGGGCGATATTTATGTGATGATAAAAATATGATTCATATGACGATGAAAGGACATCTATGAATTTTGTCAGTTAAAGGGCAGGTCTGGTATAGTTAAACTGTGACATTAACGATGTGCAAGCGTGAGATAGCTGATGGATTGGCAAGGCAGATATACGTGTAAATGATGACAAAGCAATACGACTTGATGTTTAAAAAATAGAGCATTATGACAATAACGGGGAATGATTTAGTTAATATTTGCTCACCGCATATGCTATAATGCCCTTCGATTGACTCTCTTCTACAATACGCCTGATTAGATCAACCATGACACCGTGTATAGTGTATCTACATCGTCATGTATGTAATAGTAATGCTAAAGGACTTAATAAATATCTATATTTGTTATTTAGACGATTATTTTTGTTAATAAACTGCCAATATGTTCGTTCTCAGAAATAGCGCTCGTGTTTATGATGACATTGCTTGTTTGTTGTTTGTTTGTTTTGTTTGTTTGTTTTTAAAGTGTATGTACAATGTTGAATATTCTATAATATTTCTGCATGCACATGCCATTAATTTCTCGTAAGACATGGCTAGTCAATGGATGGTTGCTAAGCCTCGCGCAAGATCTCACTACTTGGATAATAAGTAATACTGATTCCGGGCCAGCAAGGTTCGAATACCAAGACCGTTGAGGTTCTAACGATCTGGATTCCATCGAGAAGACGTCGTCCAAAAGTTGTTTTGATTTTCCGAATGTCTTCTTCAGTCTTCTTAGTCTTCATAGTGGATGTATTAATTACAGGACGTCGGGTAGTGGTGACGGAGCAGGCGGTGTAGGTGTAGGTGTGTAATGTAGAACTAACAGAATTCCTACCGGATTTTTATGAGGTCATCAGCCCAGCCGCGAAGGACGATTTGTCATCACCCCCGTGATCAACCCAATTTCATATCTGCATAGTCATGCCGCACAGATGATGAAAATAGCATTTCCAATCATACATATGATGTCACTGCTGATCACGTCATCTGCCAGGAGCTAACACTTGAAATTACAGGTTTCTTGATTTCAAGGACAAATTGCTCAGGCACATGCATATCTAGACACTGATTGAACATTATTTGTTCAGAGGACATTGCCAGATGAAGACATTGCCAGACATTGGTGTTGTTTTAGAAGACATGCGAATTCCCAGATATAGTTTGCTTTAGAAGACATTTCTATGCATAGATTATTGGAGCGTATTCGATTCAACACTCGATCTACCCTAGGGTGACGATCGCATGATGAAATTAGTCAATGAGGGTACTCGTATCATCATGAGTGTTGGTCATTGGCTAATTTCATCACCCTAGGGTTGATCGAATGTTTGAAACGAATACGCTCTTATATGTAGAAGACATGGTCAAACACTAATGTTGTTTTAGAAGACATTGCTCGACCAAGCTTCTGAATTCTGTTTATTTTTAGATGACATTTCCAGATACAGATTCTATTTTAAAATGCATTGCCAAACACAGATTATGTGTTAGAAGGCATTGCCAGACATAGCTTCTCTACTTGAGGGCATTGCCAGATATAGAATATCTCTTTCAGGATGCATTGCCAAACACAAGAGTGTAACATTTGTATTGTAGTTGTTGTAGTTGTATTGCTGTGTTGTGTTGTGTCACATTGATTAATAGTATGTTTAATTAATTTCAATTGGTGAACTTTCTGTGTAGATAAGTCAGTATAAGACCATAACACATGTTTAACGAAGCGATTACATATTTCACATCTCAACCGGAAGTAGAGTCCACAGCGAGACTCCTTCCGGCGACAGAGTATGCGTGTGCAGCTATCATCAGCTCTATGTACACAGAGAACCTTCGTGAAGATTATGTTCACAATAATATCATACATTTTGCGTAGAATTGACAAATGAGCATGTCAGAGAATACAACCGAGACCCAATTCAATCACAGTAAACCCTCTAATCATATGCCTGAATTCCGATGTAAACTTTTATATTATAAATATACTGACAGACTCATTACGAAGACTGATTATACAGTACTCGACAAAGCAGATTTTTTCTTCTTCCCACTTCCCCTGCCCGTCATCCTAGAATTGATGAACTATCTTCACTAAGCCTTCCGGCTTTCATAATGTGCAAACCAAGGTCATCTGGATGTGATAGCATGCTCTCATTTTTTTTTCTGCATCGGTTACGTGACTTGCAAGATTATTGTAATGGATTACATAAAAATTAGTTTGACAAGCACATGTCGACCTGCCTCACAGCAATGTCAAACCTGGAATTACGAAGCATGTATGTTGTCGCTCTGACCAGGGCCCGTATTCTCGAAACTTCTTAGCTAATAAATTCTTGGTGAGAAAGTTCTCTTCCAAAGTTTCGAGAATACAAGGGGCCTATTCTCGAAACGTTTTTATGAACTTCTTAGCCTAAGAACAGTTCGTAGCCATGCTATGAGGATCGTTAAGATGTCCGTACGATCGCAAGAAAGTTTCGAGAATAGGCCATCAGATCGTGTACAGTTGTGGGTGGATAGAAGATCAACCTGACAGCTGCTCCACGTGGGAGAGCTCGTAACCGAGTTCCTACGACTATTCCAAGATTGATGTTCGCGTAAATACGGAAGCGTCACTGGGATCTTGTTTGGTGTTAAAGAGATTTAATATTTTACACATTAAGTCATGTTTTATGTATACGTACACGTCGGAAATGTCCATAAATAAAGGACAATACGTTGTTGATTTTTTTTTTGACACGTTGAAACGTACGTTTTGATAAATGTAAGAAAGTATAAGCTGTATGCAGTGCACCGCAGAGAACAGGACTCAGAGACTCTAGCACTATAAAAATCCTGTCATACGTTCAATAGTGTATGATTAAGGAGACACTCGTCCCTTGATATAGAGGATGAGCAGATTATTTAGCTTCGCTTGAAATTGTGTTTAGTGCAGATTTCAAGATTATTTCAACGCAAATATTGCAAATTCCAAGTGAACAACCCCTAAATGGTTAATATAACAAAGTGCGTGTAATACCGTAGCTAAAACAAGCATAACCCATCTTCCGGGTTACTTTTCGCCGGTGTTAAGTCAAGTGCCTATACACTTCTCCGAGCCTTTGTATAGAATACAAAGCATGCGGACAAAGAGGAACGACATATTGGCTTCTCGGATAACGTTAATGACAAACTATATCCCGGTAGCATCATCATCGTCTGAACAACTTCAAACATGTCGTAACTAACGCGAGCAAACCGCCAGTAATTTGATTGGCTGTAATTTTAATATTTCTTGCGCGATAAATCAGCCGAACAAGAGAGCGGCGGCATGCTGGTGGTAGGTTATTAGTAACAGCAGATAGGGGAATAACTAGGGAGATGTTGGCCAAGACCGAGCGATGTCTTATTAGGTAACTGCCTTATCAGTTATCAATTCAATTTTCAATTCAATTTATTACTCTTTTACCACTATCAGTGGTATACGAGACATATATATAAATATTAATACAAAACAAGTATTCAAGTATCCATTGGGGTTTTTCGGGATAGAAGAAAGGTTTCCCTCGCGGTTTCATCGAAAACGGTTCATGTGTTTATACAAGAAGCGACCCGTTGCGGCGAAAACGCAGCGGTAACCGCATTAGGTCTGAGCTGGCCTTTATAATACTACCGTAGATACCCTATATGAATGCATATGCTTGGCGTGTACACAGATTCGATTGTCAACCGTATCGCATCGCAAGAGGACTAGCGAGCGAAAACTAAGTATTGCGGCAATTTAGAGTTATCTTGACAACATCTGCTATAAGTAGGTTATGATCCTAATTTTCGCAGCTATCTGTTCATTTACTGACAGGAAGACGATATTCGGTAACCAAGCATCTTAGTTCAAAGGTCAATCCACAGGGATGTCATTTGATAGGTTACGGGCCAAATGTCAATATGTCATCTTTGTCAACTATGCATCCGGGTACCTTTACGGAGCTGAAACGAATATACATGTACATGTACTCTAGGGATATAATGGTATTTAATGAAATGACACGTACGTACCCGAATGACCCGTAACGTATCAATACGTATCACGAGTTTTTAAAGGTAAAATACAGTATTTAATTATTAGGTTTCAAATGTAAATTGCTGGAACGGGATGCCATCATCTTTAACCCTCTCAAAACCGACATCGATGACCATTTTTCTATAGGGCATCCCTGGTTGCCCCCAGCATGGGGAGGTTAATAAAGCATGCGATCAGCTTATCGTATTGCTATAATATAACGAAGCAGTACACGACTACGCAGAATATATAATGTGGAGTATACAACCCGAGCTGCCATTCAAGGCGCTACAAGTTTATCATTCATATGTTCATCTCATCCTTCCGGGTACCCATGGCCATTCTCTGCTGGGTGAAGAGAGGCATTTTCGAACTAAGCAACTTGCCTAAAGGTGACACCACAGGTTTTTCAGCCTGTGATTCAGTGTGGGGCAGGAACGAATCCTAGATACGATCAGGTTATCGGTCACCCACCCAAGTATCAGCCGAACTCGAGCGTGCTTCACTTTAACCTGAGCGGTCAACCATGCAATGCACGGGACCATGTGCCTCCAATGCACTAGCTAGTCTTCGTAACTAGAGCAATGCATCATTTAGAATTCTATTTCTGTATGTCTCGTCGAAAACATAAGTGTATCTTTGTATCGTGAGGCAATAAATAGCAGCGCAATACGTCTTGAAGAAATGTGATGTGTCAAGTGACCTCTATCTATATGTAGATTTCACTAAGTTACACGAGTTATCTATCTCAATTTGAACATTACAATGAAGGCTACTATGCCAATATGAAATTTACAATGCACGTCGTGAAGAAAGAAAAAACACCATTAAGTTGATACAATATTGAAAAGAAATACTAGTACATAGTACATTCTAGTGTAATAATTTAAATTATCCTGACTATCGTGATAATTTTATAGAATCTAGTTAAAATTATATCTCGTTTCGCTCCTTATATATTTTGACATTCTTTTACGAAACTAACGGATGTCCAAATATCACTGAGAGCGTCGGTTTCGGATCCGATTATAATGAGATTTTCCGACATAAATCACGTGTTCACGGTGTTGGGATTACATACGATCACGAACCACGTGCAAACGGCAATTATACGAATGTCATGACATAATTTACTGACGATAAAATAAAGTAGGCCAGAGAAATATTCATAATAATGAATGTTGCGCAGGTAGATCTATCAATATACGTCATCATAATTATGTTCTAGCAATATGTGTCAACTTGCATCAACATTATACTGCAAGTGTTATCTTTACGTCCTAAACATCTAATTATGTTTGGTTGGAAGTCGTTTCTGTCCTTCGCGCTTTTGTTAGCTCCTTAATTATTTCTTTTAATTTGTTGTTGTTCTTATTTCGTTTGGTAATTTTACTTTGGTCATCATGTAGGATTTCTCGTTTTGTTGTCTGTTATTGATATTGTTTTAAATTCGTTTTTATTTTCAAATTGTATTTGGGAAGTTAAGTGAATGTAGTGAATAAGTATAATTTTTTAATTCCAAAGATTGTACTGATTATCACACAATCATGCGTCATCGACAACAACATTATGTATGTAGTGTAGGTTCATAAACTCTCCTCGATGTTTGCATGTTAAAATAGGTTAAATGTTTAAAACCTTAAATACGGTATAGTCCCTGGTCCGTGTAACACTTGTTAATTAATTCAGCTTTCCATCTTGAATTAACAAGTGTTACACGAATCGTCCCTAACTAAAGTTCCAAAATATGCCAAGGTAAAAGATAATACTAAAAATCCTTCCAGCATTTTTATGATGTTTTAAGTCGTTTTTAATCGGTTGTGTACGTATTACTCTGGACAGACACGTCATACTATTACGATTTATCTGACACATCAGTCACAATTATTATAATACGACAGAGACATTCTAATAAAATACCTCATCCTTGTATTTACAATCCTGATAAAAAAAATAATAACAAAAAAACAACATTTGATTTTGTTGATGAATCGGCCGTCCATAATTGTTCTAAATCGGTTCATCAGCATTACGCTATGTGTAATCAGACATTGTGTGATCAGCTAAATACATGGCTTACGATCTGGTAGGTAATCAATTTCCACAAACTGGGTTCTGTATGCAGAGTTATTCATCATACGTGCGTGTCATTGCCGCCGCTATACAGATGTAGGTGTGAAGTGTCACACATTTCAGCCATAAACATGACTGATGGACATTATTTTAAGAATAAACAGTTATGTAGTGCAGTCAATCCATCTTAATAAAATTAACATTTATTTTTCTCTGTGTACAAATAAATGCTTGGTTAACCTTGACTGCATATCTATACAGAGTAGGCTTAAATTTATGAAACCCATATCTTTAAAAACACACACCACCATATTCATTTCAGTGCAATGGTTTTGTCTCGTCCTATCCGATACTGATGTTTCAAAACGGTTGTTGATAAATTGGTATTCTTGAGAGATATCTACTCTACTAGATCATCACGAAGACCAACAAGTTATATATGTGTCAGCCTGAATATTTCAATAGTGTAGAAATCTATATTCACCCACTATTTCCAGGTATTGGCCAATTATTAATATAATCTGATTCAACTTAAATCGTGGATGGTTTCCGTTGGTAATGGAGAGTAGCGAAAGGAAACCTATTGTGAATGTTAAATTAAATTTAGCTAGATACAATTTTGTTCTATACACGTCATAATAGATTGTGGTCTGGGCTCCACTGTACGAAACGGCGCAACACTAAATTAACAGTAGCTTCAACGTTATTCTTGAAACCCCGGCCTTTATGCCTGCGATTAGTGTCATGTCGTGGCCCACGTTTCGAGGATGCTTCAACACTAGCAATGGTGTCGTCTACGGTCATAAGGTTGGAATTAAAGTTACAGAAGAACCCGGGACGATTCCAGTCCTTGTCAAAGACGTTTCATGGCATTTTAAGAAAGAAAAAAAGGAAAATATTACTTTAAAAAAATCTTCCACGAAACGTCTTTGACTGGGACTAGGATGGTTCATACAATTCAAAACGGTTTAAAATTTTACCTTATCATACATTGCTCCCTGTTCCACATAATACAAACTATTTAATTAGTTTAGAAATAACATGAACATAATGCGGAGTTAACGGATTTATTTCAAAGAAGATATAATCATTTGTATAATATATGACATGGTTGTTAACTTTGACAATTACATCTTCATCTCTATTTACCAATCCGTAATAGCATGTGTCTATAACAACACGGCCAGTGCGATGCGTCTGATGAGTCTATCGTTGGTAAATAAAATAATGTTATTTATTAATCATCTAAAGTTATGCTATTGTCTAGGTATTGTGGGGAACACTAACGTCGGAGCTGACGTATTAATGCTAAGCGTCTGATCCTGTGTTGTCATAATCGCCAAAGAAAATGAAAATAGACGATAATTTTGTGTACCTTTTACATCAGGAAATGCGACAAATAATAGCGGTGGAAAGGCCACGGTTAATCATTGTATAGATAGACTTACATTTACACACTAAACGGGAAGTTATCTGGAAGGAGTGTCTCCGTACAACGAAGAAGCAGTAATTGAGATTTCATAGTGGGACTAACAAAGGGGTTAACAAAAGGGTTGGCACGGACAAGCTAATGCAGTTCCCAAACACCACCGCAGCAAGTGAAGCGGGTTCTAATCTCTTAGCAAATTGTTTACTTAATATTTCCCTCGGTTTCGTCGCAAGATGCCTAGAGGTAGGTATAGGGTGTCGTCAAGGATAAGGAACCGGGCCCAAATGATACACAGACATCTCCCTATACTGTCTCCAACAGATCAAACCATTCCAGCGTGTGATCCAGATTGACACGGCCTAAATACTCCGACATTAAGCATATGACCCGTGGATTAAGTGAAATGTGAGGGGTGGTTTTTTTTTCCTCCGACAGTTCTCAATATAATATCGTATTAACAAAACCAGCGTGCGCTAATGGTGAGATGGTCAGATATTGCCCAGCCATCTGTAAACGATGTGTCTGAGTCAGAAACGCGCTGTTGAGAACATCAGACGTTGATATTATATAGACCAATTGTTTTTATAATTTAATGTTAGTCTTTGAGCGGCCTTGGGATATAGGTAGATTAGCCTGTTGATGAACATAGGCGGCTGCAATTTTGGAAAACAAAATATTGGTTAACTCAATTGTTTTAGCCCTTAATAAAAGGCTCAGTTTCTTGAAATTGTTCATGGTCACGCATATTTTACCTAAAGGTATGTACATTTGATTTGTCTACATAAGTACTTTGGGCAGCAAGTTACATTTTCTGTATGTCCCACTGGCTTTCAATATTTATTTTTTTTATCTTCAGTATTAAAATCGCGAGATAAAAAAACCCATATGAGAGCCTTTTTGTTTATATATAATTAATTTATATAAACGTTTTATACACTTTCTTTCACTGATTTACCTAAGGCTTAAGTTATCACATATAATAAATGTCTCCGCACGGATGATGATGATAAATTCACAGACCACGGAAGATATCCGTTGCCTGCGTAGACCCGTGTCGGCTGCTCAGCCTCGGGTCGTCTGTGGGTGTCCGCGCGCGCCAAGCAGACGACTTCCGGTGAGCAGGAAGCAGACGGCGAGTCTGGCCAAACCGTTGAGCCTTTCACGTCCCGCCGGACAGTGGCGCGTCTATTTCGGGTGCTGATCTCGGATGGGTGTAAAACTGTCTCATTTAGTGTTGATATCAATGGTATGAGACACGGTGGACGGATCTCACCGCCTCCGCTTAAACCCTCGCCCGTGACTAACCTACGCCAAAAATAATCCGTGTTCATGGCATCAGTCTCTAGCAACGGCAAACGTAGCGCATCAGCGCTAGCAAAGACACATGTTTTCCCATGAAAAATACAACCCGATCGCTCCGTTTCTTTAACCCGCCAACGTAGATTTGCTGACAGTCTCGTCAGCAATTATTACAAACGCAAATAAACTCGGCACGTACTTTGGAAACGTGGAGGAACCTCCTAGATTTACCAAATGATTGTGATCAACCATCCCTCTCTGACTCGGCAGAATTGTTGAACATAGACAGTAACAGATACCCGAGATAAGAGTGTTTGTCTTACTTCCGATAACACGAGGATGTAGACTACACGCGCGTTGTGATATAGCTACCTTATGGCGAACTTCATAAAGATATTTCGTATAATATCCAATGGCAATCCTTTCAATGATTTTTTAAAAATAGGAACTTGAATCTTTATTGCCAGCGCACATTTATCATTGTTTTGCAAAAGATAAGAATATATAGCATGTTGTACGGTAATAATGTAGTGCTTTGAGTATGCCTCAGGAGATGGAACTACCGCATTGTAAATATCAATTTAATAAATTTATCATTATTACGTCTTATTTTTCAGAAATCTAGATCAGCGCAGTACATTAATAACATATTGAAATTTGGAACGCTAGTTTCCGGGCGGTGTGATATCATAAAATACTCATATAAATAAAAAAAATATTTAAAAGTATATTAATAATTGTTAGGCCTACACTTATAATTTAGAAAACAATTTTGATAATTAATAAAATATTTTTGATAATTAATAAAATAGTACAATGAAGTATTCTGAAAGTGTCTTATCCTTTGATAGGACACGTATTTAATCTACATAAACAACAGAGGTCATTACTATAACATCAATTGCAATAGTTAGTGCTTGTTTTATGATGTGTATTATGTTATGAATGTATGTATTTCCGAAAATGTTCTGTCTTGACCCGAAAATGTATAGTCTCGTTTGAAGTGGAAAGGCATTTATATAGGAGGATCTTTCCTCCTGTTTGCCCATCCACTTCCCATTCTTTATTTCTATATGTGATTGTTACTATGTAATGTTTTTGTTTGGGAAATAAATATTGTTTAAACCAATAGTTAGTGCTTATGACTTTTATCAGGCCTATATATAATACTAGTCTATAGGAAATAATAGAATATTAAAATATTCTTCCCAGCGTTTCAGAGATTGGTCACCACGAAGAGCTGTTTTATCTTTGCGATCTTCAAAGCAATTTTACGAGTTATCGCTTAAAACTATCCATTCTTTATATCCGATCCAATCGCATGTTCCAAATACCTTAGATTCTTTATGAATAATTCACAACAGTTCAGTAACTTTGAAATCAGTGGTCATTAACCACGCAAAAGCCAATAACGATTCAGGAGTGTAATTATTGCATACATATAGGGTCAATATACATGTTGAGAAGGCATCTGTTCAACATTTCTTTCAAAATTGACATGAGTAAATACGTTTCCAAAGGAAAAGTATCCCACTATCGTAGATAGAGTGCGTGTTTTCGTATAGCGATCCGGGTATATATATCCTACCGCTAAATGGGCCATTAAGGCTTATATTATTATTATTAACCTGCTACACGTGTGGATCTATGAATACTGAAGCACGGAGCACCTCTACTCCGATTGATACTGGATCGCCGTTGCTATGTTAAATACAATGTGAAATAGTGACGTTTATTATTTACTACACGTTTTTATTTGTTAACCCTCCCCGTGCTGGATTAGGCATGGACACTGTTCTTAGGGCATCTCCGGCATGGAGAAGGTTAAAACTCAGCCGTAATAATGAAAGGTTTTATAGCATCATCGTCTGTGTGGTCTGGTCCGGATATTGTAGTACATACTTCACACTTCAAGAATCGTAACTGCAAACTAGGAGAAATACAAATAAATAAATAAATGATAATTATGAAACAAAATGTGAGTTTAATGAAAGAAGCATGAAACTTGGGAGAAAACATTTAGCCTGAGCAGTGCCAAGATTTTTAAATTTAAAGTGCCCCATTTTGGTGACTGTTTTATTAAAACGTCAATTTTTCTTTTCTACTGTTTTGTGAATACTGATAATTTGTAATGAACAGGAATAAATCGACTTTTATTACGATCACACGACTTCCGAGCTTGATCAGGTGCCGTCGTAAATACACGTAGAAGGTATCCGCTCCTCCGTCCGATATACTGGTCGTGTGTTTTCTATACTGGAAAGCTCTTTAGCCGTCCTATTAACTGTCCAAATAAATGTCCTCCTACATCAGCTACTGAACAGCAGAGGCGGGCAGATAGTTAAAGAATTCTCGACCAAAGAAATTACAAAATAATCTAGTGCCCATTCTTACTCGATGAATATTTTATACTTTTCTTTGGTCTGAAATTTCGACCTGGAATCGTAAACAGCTGGTAAGAGACTCAGTTACAATCCGAATATTAATTAGTTGTTGTTTTATTTATTTTTATTTTTTATTTTTACTTAAATGAAAATACAAAGAATATTGGTACTTTTTAAAGAGATTCTTTGCAATGGGTATTGCTACCACTCCATATGCTCGCTACTACTCTGACGCTGCGCACGGGATCACTGGACCTTGCTTTGAAGGAGGTTGTCATGTTACTTACCACTTACAGACAACAACAACAACAACAACACCACCACCACGTACTCTGACGACAGATAATTCAGAACCGGGTTAATTGTAAATCAAGATAGTAATTACAATTAGTATGTACCGTAGTCATCCTACCGAGGTTGAGATAAGCTTTCTACGTGCTTTGCTGCATGAAACATACTCGGCAATCTTCGGTGCCCGAGATTACAAAGCGTTTTTTTTTTGGTACAAACATGCTCAACTCAATATTTTGTTCACATAGCATATCATATCCCCATGTAATATTTGATCTTGAGCATGAAATCCAATCAAAATATTTCGCAATCTCAGGGCATGATTACTTCCGGTACCAAAGGGGAGTAATTCTAGTTTGTACCAAGTGTTGCATGGAACATAGAAGCAATGAATTACGTCAGCTTCTGAATGTACGTCCAATGCTTCCTAGTATAGTGAATGTCTGGAGGAATTGCTCGTGGATTTCAGAGGACGCAGAAGGTATGTTATATATTAACTTTCACTATTAAGAATAGCATTCAGACCAATGGTTTGACGCTTACATGACAACCTGATCCTACCATTACACTGCTTTCCCCCAAGGTGCTGGAACTGGGTATTGTTTCTAGAAGCTCTCATATCTACGACTCTCGTAGCAATCTCTACTTCGGGATCGTGCAATTACGAGGGCACTATGGTCTCGTAGTGGATATTAGAGCTTCGAGAAACGATACCCTGGGCCCGTATTCTCGAAACTTCTTAGCTAAGGACTTCTTAGTGAGAACAGATCTCTTCAAAAATCATCATAAGCAGAAAACCAGTTAGGCAAATTCTTAGGACTTACGAACTTCTTAGGACTTACAATGTTTCGAGAATACGGGCCCTGGTAGGCGTACTATATACCAGAGTGGAATAGCAGCATGCATTACAGACGATGCCTTGTGGCAAGTAGTTAGACACCATTTACAGAAACATTGCAGAATAGGCTTAGTGTTCATTACATGGCAACTTCTGGCAAAGGCAAAGACCAATTTAATTTGCGGAATGTTCTAACACTACTGCGAAATTCATACCTACGTAATTTTAGGAGAATTAACACAGTTCAACTGTGTTCTTCATAGCTTTCACCACCGAACACGTGCAGTTGAGCCGATGTCTAGTTATAAATCTGAGGATTTGCCTTTCTACAAAGCAATGTGTATCTCATGCTATCCTCAATATTGACCGCCAGGCTTGGAGCGTACCTGACGGGCACCTGCGGCCTGTTCCCTAACCACACGGCAGGAGTCAAAGCTCTTAATAAGAAAAGTACTATGTTGTAGGCTAGCTGTTGTTGACAGACATTTCCGTCACATGCGGTGTGGATGTTTGCAGGGTACCTACCTGGGCCAGAATCTATACAGAGTTAATTAGGGTTCCGTGCCTGAAGCGGGGTATGTGAGAGTCTATCGGATCGGTGGCGACCGGTGATGTCGTTTAGGAGTACACTATGATAAATGGCACGGGCCCGTGGCGTAGGAGGGTGGGTGACCGGTTGTATTCGCGTTTTAGTCATTATTTCAATTATTTCGCAGTGGAATTTATTGTGGGTGGGAATTTCGGAGTTTCGGGTATGGTATGACTTCAGAGAATTCTACCCCACGCATACGGGTCAGGGTATAGACAGTTGATGGATCCATTATTATAGGGAGTCGTTTAGACCAACGTAAGTCCTTGCTTATGAGTCAAGTAAATCCGTGATCGCATACCGATGTGCTTATTATAGGAGGAAAGCCTATTACTTATTGTCAACTTATCGTTGGATTTAGTGTACATGTGGTATAGTATGAATGCAGCATCAGTTGTTTCTAACATACTATCCACACTACAAGTGCAGCGAATAAGCCAACGTGCATGTACTTTTATGAGAATATTCTGCAAATTCGCTCAGGTTCAAGGGAATACATTTAACAGCAGAATTACATCTGTAACAATCCTGGAGGTCTGGTGTGCGCATGATCATAGGGGAAAAAAGAGGTTATTCAAAAATGCATTTATTCCTCCGTAGACTGCATGGCAATGCTCAAAACCATGCAAGCATGTACGGCAAAAGGTATGGGACATCTGCCTAAGTATGGAACATCTGCCTAACGACCACGAAGCTTCCACTCCATCTTGGTAACACTGTTGGTCAAGAACAAGAACTATATAAACACTAGTCTACATACACATAAATCGTCCACACGTTCAACTCTACCACAGTTTCCAACTAAACCTAGAGCAGTGACTTTCGCATAGCGATTTATCACTGAGAGAAAACGGTATCTACCGCAGTGCCGCAGGTGCGCACGTCATCTCAAGAGTGGAATAATTCCACCCAAGTATCTCAACTTAGCCAAAATTAAGTGTTCAAATGGGAAAACGTAGTTTGCAGGAGGTTTACGACTGTGAGTGGGGAGGGAAGCGGCCGGGGGTGGAGTGGAGATATCGGTCGGTTATTGGTCCAGGTGTGGCGAGTCTAGATTAGATGTAGAGGAATTGAACTCGTGCTCAAACACACCTGTGCCTACTACCTGCAGTATCGGAATCCCCATGTAGTTGGGGAGGGGCACGCAGTGTTCGCTTCCAGACAGGTAAGTCTTTCACCGTGTCACGCGCGGCCAGGTAGTTGGTATCAGCGTTTGTCGACTGGGGAGGATGGGGGGTGGAGGGGAAGGTAATGATGTACTTTCATGAATGACGGAACCAAACCACTGCTGGAGTGACCTGTCACACAAAACGACTCCAGCAAAAGACAGACAGTCCCCATGTCCAATAGAGTAACCTGTGTTTTGCAAAGCCTTAATGTTGGGTCCGTTTGCTGCTTCTTGGAACTGATCGTTGATGCTGTGATGGTTTCCTAAGCCGTATAGCTCCAGAGTTCCAATGAGTTGATTGCGTTGAAGTGTCTGAGGTTCTATCCTAACTTCTCTGCCACCTGACAGTCGCTGGACACGTCTCCTTCTTGGCATACACACGAACAATGCAGAGAAATGGTTTCAAACCTCAACAAAACACGAGCCTCAGGTGAACCGTAGGTAAACATCTTAACCCCGACTGCCATTATAAAGGTATATACATCGACAACTACGGATCCTGGATCGCCTTGTCCAAGGCCCCTATTCTCGAAACTTTTAAAGATCTTCTTAGCTTAAGAACGTGAATAGCTCATGCTATAGGTATCTTTAAGATAGTTCTTAGGCTAAGAAGATCGTAAGAACGTTTCGAGAATAGGGCCCCTTAGATGGTTAACTTGTCATTGAAGACATTTTCGGCGTTGTTTTTTGTTTGTTTGTTTGTACTTTTATGCTGACTTATATTGATGCCACGGCCGTTGGATCTAACTGTAGTAGGTTGGCATCAGCTATGACAATCTGATTACCAACATTGGCTATTTACAAGGATGTGCTGTAAAATTACTTTATTGGAATTATATTCCCAGTTCAAACAAAGGCCGTTCCAGAGGTAGAAGAAACCAAAGAAGTTCCACTGGCAATATTTACCTTTCCTGGTTTTTTTCAAGAATAAATAAACAATAAACAAATCTATACCGGTGTCCTCGATGGATTTTTAAGAAAAAACATTTCAATCTTACATCTGTCAAAATACGAGTCGTAGGTTGAAATTATGTTTAATTCTTGTACAGAATAGCTAGCCAATTATAATTTAATTAACACATGACCGATCTATATGCTGGTACGTCATCATGTTGGATGCTAAAAAAGCGAACACACATGCGTGCATGCGAGCGCGCGCGCACACACACACACACACACACACACACACACACACACACACACGGAGTATATCAGTGATTGTAATGAATCCAGAAGATAGTAGATTATTACACGTGTAAGAGTGGGAACTTCACAGTATTTCCTGAAGTGTTGAGATACGAACACAGATCCAATACACCACCAGGTTTCTTCTCTTACACATACTACTACACAACACAAGACCCTTGATATTTTCTAAATTTTCTTTTTATCATAAACTACTTGAGATAATGGCCAATTTAGATGAAACATTAGCAAGTGCAGATGGGTTGTCGATCGATAGATGGGCCGTTAACCGACTAATATACAAAACTGTACATGCGTCGCTTATGACCTTTTTGAATGATCTAAGTTGGTCTCCCGTCCTTAGACCCTGTTCACCTCACACGCCCATCAGTTTAAAAGTAGTTCACTCCAGAGACGATATAGATTGTATATGACTTTAATTATCCACGAAGAGAGCCTTCAATTTGAGGTCACAAATAAGAAATTGGAGCAACCTTGCGTCATCAACTCTTGGCTCCAACAATTAGCCGTACCTAGATGCAAGGTTTCCATCTTTTAAACATTAGAGACCTCCGACAAAATTGGACTCAATTGGAGCAACCTTGCGCCATCAACGCTTGGCTCCAATACAATAATCAGTTGTACCTAGATGCAAGGTTTCCATCTTTTAAACATTAACGACCTCTAAACACCATTGGAAATCACTCGCTCTTTCAATCACTCGCTCTTCACTGTTCCAGTAATCTACAACAAGAATACGTTAGGCTACTGGAACGGACGAGTGGTCTTGAAAGTCAAATATGTTAGCACCTGTTACATCAAGCAATGTAAACACTGTTAGTTGAATCATTATGGTGTTTGTGTCATATTGAATAAGTATGCAATCTAAGTCAAATATGGACGTACTAAATATTAGATTTACATTTTGAAATTTGCTTTTATCTAAAAAACCTGTTTTTTTTATTGAAATCTCAGCCCAGAAATTACGAAACGTTTTCGAGTACAAACTCATACTCAACTCAAACCTTTTGTTCACAAATCCTCATATAGCATTTGAGCTTGAGCACGAAATCGTATTCAAAATGTCTCGTACTCTCTGGTAGCACTCTGACTTGGTAGCAATCATTTTAAATTTAGGGTGTCTGGGACTTAAATGTCGTTGCGCAGTTTCTTCCCTCTATCAAGTTTTTCAAAGGCGACAGGTCACTTTTCAAACTTATCCACTATTGAATACGGCCCAGGGCCGGTATTCATAAAGAGGCTAAGTCAGTTTTTGCTATAATATTTGGTCACCAAAAACTGACTTTTATGAATACCGGCCTAGGTTTATCGAAAAAGACTCAGCTGAGTTTAAACACCGATTCTCTTTATTCCCCGAGATGAATTTTTCAATTAACATTTGGAACCGATTAGAATGCAAATTGTTGATACTCAAACTATAAGTTTAGTGATTTACGTTAGTTTCTAGAAGTCGGGGACAGAAATGGTATAGAACTATATTTCTTAAAGTTTCAAAATAGTTGGTAGTGACAGGTCATGGGTCAGACGCCATTTTGAATCCGAGCGTGTATATTAATATTGGAGATGATGCGAGAATGCCCGTTTTAAAATGTACTACAGGCAATGAATATAGAACCTCCTTGTTCCAGATGAAAGCTAACTGTTTATACGAACACTACCGTGGCTTGGTTTCCCTTCCCCGTCTGGTTATTGTATGCTTGTTAGACAACCATCTTAGACAACCATCTTGAAGGCATAAACACAATTATACATCTAACTGTCTGTGGCTATACGTCAACATATGAAATGTAAAGTTTCCCCAGATAATACTTCCCATCTCTACCACAAACGTAGCTCTCACTCGCGTGTTCTCTAGGCCGAGGCCAATACTATTATCGGGCTATACTGGGAGCATATATATAAGTTTCAGTAACATACAGTCACATATCGTATACGAATATGTAAGGAAATCTCATATACTTAAGATGAAGTATATCATTTTTATCAAAAGGTCTAACATACAGTTCTTTCACAAATAATTAATTATTATACAGTTAGATCTTTGCTGTTGATAAATCCAAGGACGTGCCATGCCATGCTGTGTCAGATAATGAATGAATGAATGAACGCTCTTTATTTCCTCCAATTGGGTTTCGGAGAGTACAAGATAAAGTGTTAAAACATTATTTGAAAATCATAAGTATGTAAGCAGAATTATATATACAAAATTGATTGTAGTTTCCAAGATCTGATGACGGGTCCTATTATTTGCATTGTGTGGTTTTTTTTGTCGAGGCACATGCCATCACTATGTTAGTAATTCCACCAAGAATAGTTACCATGGTTACCAGTAGGATTTCATCGTTGGTTTTATACACATAATATTCAAGATCAATATACGAAAACATGAACTAATTATCGATCACATATATTACATGTTGTCAGAAAATATGTTAAAGGCATAATATCACAGATATTTATGGTTGTTTTGGACTAGTTCTTAGCTATAACTGTAAAGTACATTCACTTG
>JAUTBZ010195753.1:0-21721 GCA_032361785.1 Lepetodrilus galriftensis | reverse complement strand
TAATGATTATGATACAAATAATAAAAATAATGAATGTTGATGATAATGTTTTTTTCTCTCAAAAGGTCGAAGAGTCAATGTTGATTCAGCATTTTTGTCTGGACCCATCCTGGAATCCCTAGTTCCAAAAAATCTTATGTAGGCCTATTACCATGTCTACCATGGTCTACAGAGAGCGACATTAATATTTTATGAACTGCAATATCTGGACTAATAAAATAGCTTAATATTTGCATTTATCTATTTATATAGTAAGTGTGTCAATATTATAAGGTGGATTTCCAAATAACAAATACTAGTTTAAACTTGACTATAAATAGACATCACTGTATAATATATACTGTAGGTCAATCTTCATGATCTTATGAGATTGTATACATTACTTAACCCTTTTTCTGCTACTGTAAGTAGTAGACTGTAGAACATAGTAGAAGGGACATTAGGTAACATTACTATTACTAATAACAATGGAAATAAAAATCACATTATATTATGAAGAACAAAAAGTTTTCTAGATAACATGAACCCATGAAATATTGTGTTTTCTCTTGTCTAGACATTATATATAACATCATATTCTCCAAGTTGCAATAAACAGCAACATTGTCACTATATTAAGTAAATATGTAGCACTAAAGTATATTATAATGCCAGTTTTATATAATAAAAAGTAACAACAATGTTGTACATACATTAATAACTACCAACATTGTTGTTCATTGTATAAATGAGAGATTACGGAGGGACATTTATGCAATATTATAATTATGCACGATTAAACAGCTGATAAGCATTATTTGGGCAATTGTGTCGTTCGATACATCATCATTGTTGGAATGTAAAGGCTGTCTAGACGTGGCTAGTTATCGGTTGGTTATGTGATGATTAGAAAATGCCACGCCCACATAATAACTAACTGGCATGTTTATTTGTTTTGTCACTTATCTTACGGCATATTTATGTATGTATACAAACAGGATAATCGAACACACAGACACTTACCTAGTCCGTCCAAACTTGCTTCTTTCCCCATCGTTGTCGTCATACTCTACGCTGCACGCTTGTTATTCGGATGTCTTCTTTGTATAAGCAGTCTTCATTTGACGAACTGTACGGTCGTACTTTATGAAATTCCGTAATAAAGAATTATGGCACATATATTCAAAGATTACAACAAGTCTTTGTCATCTCACAAATCCGTCGATTCCTGGAGGGTACAAGTCCCCGATACACCACCAACTTTGATATAAACTATCACGGAAGTCGGGCTCCTAACGACAGCCTAAATGTCTGCTGAGCGTACAATGATCGGTGAATGAGTTCTGCCGGTACGTAATACGTTAGATTATGACAAAATGTTCCCTGATTATAGGCGAAGTGATGACCCCGCGTCTACAAACTGTAAATGTGGCGGGCCATGTCCTCTAATGTTGGAGCCACCGGGACTTGAGAGCACGCGCTTGTTCGTCCGTGCGTTGCTCGCCTGAAGTTGCTGAACTCCGGGTGACAGAGTAACCTAGATTTGCCCCCTAATCCATGACCCACTTCGCTGTAACTTATACCGCGCGCTGATTGGCTGAGCAATTCTCGTAGCAAAAAAATGGCAAGAGATTCTCAAAGAGAAAACTTGAATTGGAACTTATTTGGAATAGTGTAAATTATAGCGTACGGTCACAAAATGATAAAATAGATTGTATGAAACGCTATATGCTTGTTTCAAGTTGTTTGTGACTCACTACGCTTGAGTTAGGTCAGAAAGCTCCAACCAATCAAAAGTACCGTTACATCGTCTGACGCGGCTCTCGCTGACACAAAATATGCGCTTGGAAGAAGTAAACAACTATAAATATCCTCGATATGTCGGTGTACTTGCGAACACGGCAGCAATTAGACCGTGCCGACTCGCCGGATAACGATTCTCATCGTCCCGAGCACAAAGTTACTACGATAACGTAACATAATATAATGTAATGTTGAAAACTGGTTTTACTCAGTCATCGGGTAGGGTGTTGCTATTCTTCACACGTAAAATCGGCTACGTATGTAGTTTTAAGTCCTGAGATTGGGACAATGGAAAGTATTTGGCCCTGTGGATGCATGTCGTCAACAACTTTAAAGGTCACTAGAGGTTGCTTCCTACAGGATTCCCCTTTAGTTTATTCAAAGCAAGTTGTACCATTATGTTTTGAAATTGAATATATTCTGCATGCATGTATATTGTTGAATACATGTAGGCATATAGGCCTATGCCATTTATACAAAATAAACGCAAATTATGTAACTCGTATAGGCTATACCTATATAGAGATTAAATGTTGCATCATATCACAGTTGATAGACCTGTAATGGACAAACACATTTCGATCTGAGACTAATTACGCTTGATATAGCCACCCAAAAGTTGTTATTTACTGATGTAGCCTATACTTAGTCCCCATGGAGTACTCGATAGGTATAAACATATTAATATTGTATATGCATAAAGGGAACGTTCCGCTATTTATCTTGTGTTTGATGCATCAACTGATCAAATAATGAAATTGCAAGCAAACGTTGCCGTTGCGTAGGCCTAATATTATGTTAGTCGTACCACTTTGAGTTATGTCCCCTTGTATGTATAATGAAGCAAATAACAATACGACCATATTCAGGTTGTCTATCGGGTGGGTTGCAGTGGAATTGTGTCTACCATATTAGACCGGCAGCCCAGACCCTCGAACTCAAACGAACGAGGTACCAATACCTAAGTAGCCTATATACATGTATATGCATTCAGGTATAGTCATGATAGTGACATCGTGCGTTCAGAAATGGATTTCTGCCGCTGACCAGCCTCTGGGCGGACCCAAAGGTCCATATTTTGATGAATATTTCACATTTTCATGACATGATATTTCAATAATTACAATGACTAAAATGTTGAAATTAGCAGGATCCAATGTCAGGTCTATACGGTTATTAGGTTTCTGGAATATGGGCCTGGCCATACATCGTATTTAATAAATAGTTTACAACGTGTTAAAAAACCTCAATGTGCTGTTGTAGTCAGCCCACTGCAGCTGCTGAAAAGTGCATTTTCATATATTTCAATAACTATACAATGACTAAAATGTTGAAGTTCACAGGATCCATTGTCAGATACTAGTATACGGTTATTAGGTTTCAATAATATGGGCTATGCATCGCTTTTAATAAATATTTTACAACATGTTAAAAAGTATTTAAAAAATCCTCCATGTGTAATTTGGGTCCTCATATTTTGGTGAAAAGTGCATTTTCTTCAACTGATATATTTATATCAAAGACTACAATACCTATACAGGATGCTGCAATTCGTTTACAGCTCTGTGTATGTTTGTCTTGCACTGCGTCCCAAAATGTCCCAAAGATGTTCGATCGGGTTACGATCAGGGATGAGAGCTGCCCATGGTAGAGTCGAAATGGCATGTGCTGCATACATTTTCCACTACAGCTCCTGTACAATGAGGCATGGCATTATCTTCCATGAGTCTAGCCTTGTTGGTAATAATGGTTGGCCATCAAACTACGGAACGAATGAAGCATGTCCATTAAGATGTCCTTAGACAATAATAAGGTACACTTTGCAATCATGAGTTTCCAATTGACTTTTAATAATATACTGTAAAAGAAGCGATTTCGGTGAATAAGTTGCAGTAATGTCCTGTCGTGAACTCTTGAGGTCTACCTGGACGTGGAATATTCTTGACATTGTTAGTCTGGCCATGTTTAGCTACTAGACGACTGACACTGGTATGATTCCTAGCCAATTGACGACCATGTTCTCTAGACATCATCTGTGCATTATGCATATCAATAATCTGTCACCTAGTGACTTTGGATAGTCTACGACATAACATTATTAGTATCAAACATCAAATATTCAAAATTAAGAAAGTTAACAGCCTGAAAATTGATCAGGCCGAAACTTGGATTTTGCCCATGAGGAGACGTGATGTTTAACATGCAAATACCGAAAATCTATAACATCAAAATCTATCCTACTACAAGTACCTTATCGAGAATTGACTATATTTTTAGGAAATAGCAAAATTAAGTTTAAATGTGTAAAAAAGAAAATATTATTATAAAATAATTAAGGTGGTGCGTAATTTATTTCCAGGTGTATATATTTACATATCACCATGAGCAGCCACATTATGAGTGACTATGTCTTGCGTTGATGTTAACACTATAATAAGCATCAATTTAGCCTAATTATTCCAACACCTGTCTACCATTTACCCTTCATCCTGCTACAGATAACCAGATAAACCTAAATGATGATTGTGAATAGAATGTTTAAGACTGTAGTATAGACTTATCCTTGACAACAACCACTTGCTATTGACTGGTATTGATGAAATTGCTATTGACATACAACAATCATTGGCAACGACAATCATGGGCCGTTTCCTTAATGGATATTGACATACTATACTACATTGGGTATATGCATTGGGAGCGATGACCGCCGATGTGGACAGTTTGACCCCCAAATCATTATATGGATGAGATTTGAATTCAAAATTACTCAATCTGTGAACTATCTGCATCCATTGGTATTGATCCAATGGATCCAGAGTGGGTCCAGATAGGGTCCATCACCCATGTCATGTCATCAGGTGCTCGGTGTTGACCTGGGTACTGTGAGCCGTCATTGACATATCCGTATACATGCTATATTATCGACTGTTGTTTGTATTTGAAGTAGTTTCAATAGTAATTCCAATGATAATATCGACTTTTTTCTGTATTGATGAAGAACAAAGACGTTTCCCATACCGTAGCCTCTCCCCTTGTTCCACAGAGCAATGGTAGCACTACGAAGGTTGTAATACCTTAGCAACTCCATACTAACATACAGGAGTTGAGACATTCGTAGCGCTATGATTGTTCTGTGGAATGGGCCCTGGTACGATTGTTCTGTGGAACGGGCCCTGGTACGATTGTTCTGTGGAACGGGCCCTGGTACGATTGTTCTGTGGAACGGGCCCTGGTATGATACTCTTGGTATGATGTCATTGCTGAATTTTGGCTCCATTTGAGAATTGTAAATCTAAAATGTATATAAATTACCGCAATTGTAAATATATTTAATGCAAATGGACACTCTATCATGTCTGTTGATTTCTATATTTATTTCTCTTGAAATGTATGTAAAAGTTTGCAAATTAATTAATAAAAGTTATTAACAACCTATTGGTTGTTAATAACTTTTATTAATTAATTTGCAAACTTTTACACCTTTATGGTATATATATATATACTGTGACATACTACTTATCACCAGTGCATTGAGCACTCTGTCATTTCAGCAGGAGTTTTATTACCGTATATGACTTGCTTCAAGTGTCAGGAAATACATTGTATTATTTGTATACATTGAAATAGGTATTTAAATAATTCATGTATTTTTTACATAATAATTTGTACGTGATTATTGACATTCTTTGTGATTTACAAACAGCTGAAAACACAATTGTCTGATTTGAAGGTAAGCCTTTTTGAGTTGATGCTAGCAACATCCTCAGAATCCGTTAACCTTCTGAAATATTCTCCAAAATAAAGACCATTTAGCATACACCGAGAACTAGATGTTCTATTTACCAATCACATTTAAATCACATACACACACACACACACACACACACACACACACGTGCACACACACACACACACACACACACACACACACGCACGTGCACACACACACACACACATACCTATACACACATATGCCTACACACATAAACACGCGCGCACAATACACACACACACACACACATGCACGCACACATACATAAACATCCATCCGTCCATATTAATATTAGAAGAAGTATTTAACTAAATAGGTGCATGTTATGCTCTTTTTTTTTTAACCAACGAACATAATTTTAAAGAACCTCGGGAGTTGAAAATTAAATTATGAGAATTATAGGCTATTGATTACGATGCTGGTGTTAAAGCCAAGATCATCGGATGCGAAAAATGCATTTAGTAAAATATTTTCACTCGTTTGCCAACACTCTAGATGTCTGCCAATTCCTGGTTAGTGTTGACCATCGGTGCGTGTTATGCGACTGACGGTGCGTACTTCGATGCGTCCGCGACCTTGTCCGTGACCTTGTCGTCCGTGATTGATCCACTCGTTGCATTTAACAGCTTTGTAAAAAAATAAATGTACAAACCAAGGACACGATATCCCATCCATCCATATTGTGGAATACAAAGGAAAATGTATAAAATAATACATGACTTTTCCAACCTACTTTTACGTCAACATATAATGTCTTGAAATCTAGAGAAGTAAGGAAGATTTGTGTTGCTGGAGATAGTTTTACTGTACATTTTACCATTTATTTACCCATTTGACATGTAAATTATTATTATTATTAATATTATTATTATTATTATTATTATTATTATATATATATATTTAATTATATGTTATCATTATTCAATTTAGCACAATGTTATATAGAATGAAGTGCGTTTGAAGGCATATGTAATAACTATATTTACGTAATATATTTGAATGGCAGTATAGACAAATAAATAGTTATCAATTTACATGAAACTAATGTATACAAAGTAAAATAGATCCTATTATATTCCGTATATATTATAATAACATTAATTAATAAATATTAATGCTAGCTGTTGGTTCCAAAGAAAATACACCCACAGAAATTCATTTCGTATCATAATGGACAAACTCCAATGTTAATTAATAATAATATATGCATTGCATATGTGCTACGATAATTTTGGTAAAAATAGCAGCGTCATAAATGGTCTAGTTCTTTAGCATGCAACAGATGCCACCCAATCGCAGCTGATCACGTGATAGAGCAATTTACACCGGAGATCTAAATTGTTACTAAAAATAGCTTCGAATCGATATGGGGCTTTCCCACAGCTGTACTGACATTTGCCGTTTATTGATTGAACGCGGAATTCTGGGAAGGTTTTCATTGATAAACCATTTTCCATACGTGGCACGTGGCAAGGTTTTTTACAAATAAATGAAAGTGTTCGAGATGTATTTGAGAGAAATCTCGAAGCGTACAAATTATAGTGACGTGGAAATGGGCCAAAGGCAAAGCCGGTTATCCGGAAATTTACGCAGGATGTGCCAGAGCTAATGTTTGCATGTAAACTTAATGAATATTCATATCACCTTAATGAATATTCATGTTTACCTACCGTCCTGTCATTTTGACCTGGTTCATGGCCCGTAAATAATTTTGCTGAAACTGACGACAATATTTTCTTAAACCAATGACGCATGCTAATGTTGTTATGATATATTCCCACCAAAAAACATAAATTAGATGTTTGCCATGTATATTTGATAAATATTTATCAAAATAATTTTGTCTGGTGGAAAAAAATATCGTAGGCTACATCGACACAGATCTAAATATATAGTCACGTGAGTGAAATGAACATTTGATGTTGATAAGTTGACGTGTACGATGAAGACACAATGTTATGTTTCACAACAAACACGGTGAAAACATTGACAGCATATACTTCGTTTGAAGTTCGGTATCCATAACGTATGAATACGTTTATAAATGCAGTAGAGATATAATTTATACATGCCTTGACATGAGTAGTAAAATATTAATGATGAATAATTAATGAAATAGACTCATAAAAGTATTTATAATTCATTTATAGAGAAGCACATACATGAAATTGTAGTTTGTTCGTTTGGCGTAGCCCTACGAATTTGCATGTTTCCGCATAAGTTAAATTTATTTTTATTTGGAATGTAAATTCATTATAAAGGCTCATTTGAAAGAAAGCTGCAGATATCGTGGCGCAAAAAGTTCAGCAGATTAAAATACCTGTAGATGCGTAAATATAGCACCTTAGTTAGATTTAGTTCGATTTCGCAGGAAATGCGGGTCAATTCAATACAAATTAATAGGTGAAGATTTTAATACATGTGTAGCAAATAGAGATGCATATTATGTGTCATATGTAATACATAGTCATGCACTTTATCACCTACTAATAATTGGTAAATAGGCCTAGATCTGCGTTTAAATAGGCCTAACGTAATCGTGTCATGTAGCCCAAAAGCTACTATCATTATGCTAAGTATAACAAATGATATGCATGCATAATTTATTCGTTAATATAATGTTATTATCCAGATATTAGAGCTTCTTTTCATATCCCATAATAACATAATACCGTGGGCATTTAAAAAAAATAATATCGTAGATCTACACGCATTTAGGTTATGCCGTATTCCGTGAATGGATGGGGTTAGACAGGGAGAGTAGCCTAGCTACTCTTTATATATACTTTAATATGGATATCTGGGTTCCTTATATACTGCTTTTATTTTTTGGAGAGTAGACTATCCTAAATGTCAAATTCGAAACGTGCATGAATTTATGCAATAGCAATTAAGGAGTGGCGGATAAATTACAGTTATGTTTTACCGTGCGAAAAATTCATGGGATGCTAAAAGGGGCGGGGCACCCTTGCATCTGAACCGGCGAAGTGCCACGCCCCCTTTGATTTAGAAGGACTTTAAAATACTTCTGCCATTCTCTGGGTATATTTTGTGTGATATTTGTGTATTTGCAAACTTTTTAGCCTAAAATAAGGCAAAGGATTGCCAAATCGTATCAGATGCGCCCTGACAAGTAAGTCTCGTGGCTTCTGCGACGTCTGCTGCGTTACCCCACGAGAACTGGGCAGCAAAGCAGGTATGGCTCTGAACTACGACGGGATGAACGGGTCAGAAATGGACACTTCGGATTCAAGAAAACGGCCTCTGGACGGCGAAACTGATAATGGGGTCACCAAAAGATCTAACCAAGGAGGAGGTTAGGTTTTTAGTTCTCTCGTTAGGGTACAGTAGCAATGTTTGGAAGCCTACTAGCCACCGCTTTTAACCAATATGGCGGCAGAGTATGCAGTCGTCGGTGCGATCGTGGGCCGCGAAATATTTTCGGAATTTGGTAAAATATTCGACGTGGCGTCGATTTATGAGTCGGATCTTGTGGCTAAATGATGTTATTGACTCTGTGAATGATCGTTTTATAATCGGGTGATGTTTACACGTATATTTTAACTTTCTTCTGGCCGGGATCACTCTGCCCTTGTGACTTGTCAGATTTGCTCGATCGTGTAGGGACATGCATCTATAACCATGTGTCAAAATCTCTGGGGGTGCCTCCGACACCCCCAGGGCAAATGAGTATGGCATTTTATTATGTACTGTAAGGACAAACATTAAATTGGTTAGATCCCCCGATCGGAATTTCCTCGAACCACTTTTCAAGGAGAGGGAGTCACGGTCAAATCATCCAGCTTGTGTCTGCGCAACATCGAAGGACGTGGTTCTTCTCGATTTGCAATTATGACGCCGGGCGACCTAAATTTGTTGCCCTTAGATCGCCTATGAAACATTGCCTGACATTCAGTATTCAACTATGTTTACCATATGGAAAGGTACAGTTAGTTTCTGGGGCGAAATCCGCCGATTTAGCGAGTAAATTCCGGAGCGGTATGGATATGGTCGTTTGACATGTTCGAGATATTCAAGGCGCTCCACCCACTTCTGGATTGATGTTAATTACAGTTAAATGCTGGTTTAATGAGTGTGGAGCACACGTGTCCAAATTTATTCACTATCTCATACCCCCAGGTTATAGGCATTTGATATTGGTCCTAGCTTTCTGCGTTCCTGATTTGGGCTTGCAAGGTGCTCTCTCTCCTTGCTATTTAGGCAGACCATGTCAGCCTATTTATAGTTCACAGTACTGTACTGCTTTTGATGGTGAAACATTCCCAACACTGGCAACAGACGAATGAAAACATTCGAGAACTAACTCAGGGATATGAAATGTTTTGATGGTGTAGAGTTGATCTTGGTGTAGTCACAGTGTACGTTCAGTTCTGGCGGTTGGTAACGTGGAGAGTTGCGACAAAATAGTACATTAACGTTGGCCTGGTAAATGTGTGCGCAATATGTGGTATATTATATTAGGTCAGGCAGGTGCATGCATCCTAGAAACCCGGGATGGTACAACTACGATTTGGAATCTTTCGGCGAAATAATATAATCATTGCATAGGGAAGTTTTATATTATGATGTTGATTTACTCGATTATTATTGTTAAATAACTGTATTGTGTCTGACTAATGTAGTCGTTATGTTACTTACTTGTTTGTAGATACTTCGTCAAACGTATAGGGTGGGGGTGTGTGGGAGTGGGTGGAATTTGTTATTTATGCTCTGCCTACTTAGTACATAGCTGATTATCCTAGTCTACATGGATAACATGCTTGCGAAGTATATACCGTGTGCTGGTTTATGATTACAATTTTGGTGTGTGTCGTTGAAGTGCATGTTGTGTATGCTTATACTAATAGAACACGATTTCACTATCTTATAAGACAAACTTTAAGTATTCACAAATGGGTTGATCTTGGTATAAATGAAACCATTTAGCAGTAGTACCAGGCCTCAATTTAGCGACTAATTTGGGAGCCATGGCAACCTAATTTTGCATTTGGCTACCAATATTTCACTTATTTAATGTGTTTCTGGGTATGCAGGAGCCAAATGGCTCCTTGGAAATAATTATTACCAACTTGTGTATAGCACCTAATACAATAAGTCTAATGGTAACAGTTAGCCTAATGGTAAGTTATGATTGGTAACATTTAGTCTGATGTGGTAACCTTTAGTTCTATATGGTAACTTTTAGTCTGATATGGTAACAGTTGTTAGATCGTTCACCTCTGGTCGACGAGTTCAGGTTCATAGTTCAATTCGTAGGCTTTCATTCGTAGGCTGATCATGCAGGTGTTTGTCATCGCAGGTATTATGGCTAGACTCGATTTCAAGACGTGTGTATACATGGTACAGGAAAGATATACCTCAAAGTTGGGGGTGGGGGTGCATACATTTCCAAATGTTGTCATTTGTGTACATGCCCTTTATTATGTGATCTCCTCACAATTAGAACAATATTACTAAAATAATTATCTTTTCGACTATGGGAAAATTAAATATGCATACGGCTGGCTACGCACCTATGTCGTCATATTACTGTTAATGCTTTATTTTTGTTGGATAATGATCAAGTTTTGCTTAAACTCTTCTACGAGATTGCATATTCTGAATAGCTTATTGTCCCATACACACTTGCACATATTATTTTATGATACATGCATTATTATTATTTAATATCATTTATATATTTAATTCTAAAATGCATCAATATATTGTGGTGGTGGTTAATATTGAAAAGTTTAATTCTGCCTCAGTTATTAATGATCATATTATTTTGAACTTGACTAGAAAATATCCATCATTTAGACATTCATTACATTAATTAGTATTTTTTGTCATCTCGCCAAACATTGCTACATTTTTTTGTCTGTCATTATCGTTGTTACTAAAGCGTTGTTGTTATACACATGCTTCATTATTTTCTCCACATGTCTCATACGAAAATGTTGGATTTTGTTTTGAGCAGGAAATGGTACAGTCACCTTAGATGCCATGCCAGATGAAAATGCTGAATCATGCTTCATTCCCTCTCCTCATCCTCATCATGATCATCCACCTAGCACTGATCCAGATAACCCAGAGACCATTACACAAATCGATAGTAAGTTTTCGTAGTGGCGTTCGCCAAAGATGCATCTATAGCCTCCATTTTTCGCAGCACTGAAATCGGCGTATTTGGAGAAATAGCTCAGAAAATTTACGAATTTGTGTCTTGTGAAAATTTCTGGATGTTCCTGAGATTACGAAACTTTTCTGAGTACGAAATCGTACTCAACTCAGAAGTTAGTTCATAAAACGTTGTGTGACATCATAGCCTGAGTACGTTTTTGTACTTAGAAAGTTTCGTAATCTCGGCCCCTGATGTATTCGTTATAGAATTCATTTTCATTCATGTTCTAACTCGTCTCGTCGCAAATGGGTGAAAGATTCCTGCAGCGACGTTGAACTTCATAATCACTCATGTGCTATGTTTAAAGGGGAGTTGGTTGCAGAAGAGTAGGCGATCGTCACATTTCTGGACTAAAGGTACCAAGTTCGAACCTGCCTGTAAAATCTGGCATCGATGTTCACGGAAATTACATATTATTTTATATGCGATTGGATGCATTGCCTGTACTGTGACAGTACCATTATCATCACTGGTTCGTCGGTATTGGTCGTCGCAAATGGGTGAAAGATTCCCGCAGCGACGTTAAACTCCATATTCACTCACACGTCGGTATTGGTCAGTACTTGCAGGTTTTCTGCAACATTCAGTGCTATGGGTGTTGCAGGTTCCCTTCTGCTGCAAGCCGACAAACCGTGATACAAGTTAAATAATCTTGAAAGCTGTTGTAACTCTAAAATTTTGACAAGAGTCGCTGTCAAGCTATTTGTTAAAAGTATAGAAAGCTTTGCCTTTTTTACTCCAAGAATATTTGTTGTCATTTTCTACAAGTGCACAATTTCAACTGGGTACTAATACTGAAACGTACGCTACACTTTCTAATTTATTGCAGCTAACAGTAACCATATCTATTTGTGGTCACAGTACCTTTGTACACTTAATGCTACTAGTTGAACATCCTTGAAATACAGACTCATTGACTTCCTTTTCATACGCTACATCTCTGGGGAATATGCTTATTGTTAATTCTGTTCTGAAGAGAGCATGATGCACATTATATAATATTGTATGTGGAAAGACATTACCGTAAGCCGTGTGATGTTTTCTTTGACATATAAATAAAACAACGATTAATAAAGCTCTGATTGGTGCATCTTGACCTAAGTAGACAACAACTGTGGGAAAGTATCTGATTGTCCAAGGTCAGTAGCGTATGTTTAGGGAATTCCTGAGCCAGTGTTTTAGAGGATTCTTGTTGAGCAAGTGCTAATCTATGTATATATCGAGGCTATTTTTAATAGCTATCTTGGTAAGTGAAAGATCCATTTTATTTTTATATGATTATTCTGAATGCACTTTTACAAACGCATTGCAATATTTAGTAGACCCCAGAATGTAAAATTAGGTTTACATGTAATCAAATTAATATAGACTATTACACCTTTTCTCTTCCGATATTTGGAAAGTCATGTCGCTAGCCAAGTTTTTATGGCATCAGATTTTCATTCAGCTACATTGCCAGCAATGTTTGCTTATCAATACTTCCTTTTATACTCTGACCTGCCATTTATGTTAGCAAATTTATACATTTATATTACATTTCAAATTCAATTTAGATTAAGTTATTAAAATTTATGTACAACTTTCAAAACTTACTTTCTTGATTGTTGGTACAATAAAAAACTATTTTTTTGGGCTGCTATTTAACTCCCTCCATACTGAATGCAAGCATTTGGCGTTATCTACCCAAATCTCTCCCCACCCCCACCCTCACCCTCACCCCCACCCCATTGCGTGCATGCTCTACTTAGAACAATAAATCCACTCATTCACTATTCTCAACCAGCGACATGATTTTCCGGATACATTCAGATCTTGTTTTAATGTAATTGGTTTATTTCATCCCATTAACCGACATTATTTATTAAAATGTTTACTTCCATTTTCCTTTAATTGTGAAACGACGTCTAAAAATATTCGTCGTGATTCAAGGATTAAGTTACCTTTGGTGTCTAGTGCGTCTTCAGAAGCATCATATTTTCCACGTCGGCTCGAATTCTTGGCTCGAATGTTGTAATAACACCTTCAACTTACCAGTATTACTTCATATATGTAATTGATATCCATGCTTTTATTTAATCATTTTCAAACCCTTGGTTTTAGTTAATCCATTAATTGCTATTAGTCACAAGGCAACCCGAAGAAAGGAAGATATGCACTACCACAACCAGTGTATCGTATTATGGACATGTTTGATATTCATTACCAGTTTTTGATGATCATTTTCTAGGCCCTAGGTGCAATGCTGGTGATTTCATTGTTGCTATTAGCTACAGGGCAAGATATCAGGAGTGAATATATTCGCAGTCATGATTTTTGCGTGTCATTTTATCGAAATGTTTTAATAGGTTACATTTGTTCACGTATATTGTAGATAAACATTCCATCAGTTGAATTGGACGGAATAATTTCTAGTAGATATATATATATTTCTTGGCATAAGTGAATTGCACATGAAGACGCCCAACAAAACATGTTTGTTTCCATGGACACTTCAAGCAAAGGTTACAGGTTACAAATGTTACTTATAGTTTCATATAACAAGCCATAGTTAATATGATCATCAGTATATCAATTGATATACATCAGTATATCTTTGTGTACTGATGGACCAAATTGTGATTTTGAGGTCTGACATTTGGAAATGCATTGTCTGTCTATCTCAGTCATGACACAATGTCATGTGACATGAGGCTAACTGTACATAACAGATATAGTTATTGAAGGTTTTCCTCCGACAACAAGCACATCATTTACAATATTACAGACATCATTCTATGATGCAGGATACATTCTGTTATTAGGGAAGTAAACCAACTATTAATTATTCTTGTGACGCAAGGGAAAAGATACCTTGACGGCTCAAAGAAAATGACTTACTTTTTTTCTGTCTCTTTCATCATTGTTTGTTTTAGTCAGAAAATGTAATAATTGGATAATTGTATTGACCAATGAATGTATTTGTTCAGCTTACACACACACACACACACACACACACACACACACACACATATCGACATTTAGAATGTTGTGATAATTACATTTTTTTATAGAGACATTTTCAATTTCCAGGAATTTTCATTCGTACTCTTGAAGCAATTTATGTGGGTGGACAGTCGTAGCCATGTCAAGCAATGTCAAAAGTCGTTTGTACATTGCCGCAAACGATGACAGCATACAACAATGTTGAATCGTAATGCTAGTCAACCTATACTTTCAATTAATATTAGTAATACGAGTATGAATGTTGTTCGTTGTTATTTTTTTTGTCTTGTAATCAACTTTACGATGTAGTTCCAACGGCATTGCTCATATGATTTCATTAGCTGTACCAGCGCGAAACATATTTTGATATTTTTTATTGTCTACATTTTTATTCAATTTCCTGTAATTTCAGCCTTAATTTTAACATAAAAACAATCTGATTGAAGCAACTCCCAATGAGAATTAAAAATAGCCAGTCATTGTGACATCACTTGTCTGCCTACCCAATGTGTTGTCGATAGTTTTAACTGTTGCCATAGCGATCCGTCTACGCCTGAAAGCCATGGATAATACCGCACTCCATTTGTACATCGTGAGGTATCGGGTTGTACACAGTAATTAATGAATAATGTGAGTTTTAAGTTCTCCGGCAATTTTGCTTTGCTGTAGTGGATATCCATGAGAACAAAAACAGACTTTTCTATTCATACACAATCCAAAGGGAAAGTGGTTATAATTTAACCTTGTTTGGCCTGAAGTCGACGTTGGATGCTGTGTTTGGTTAATCATTGGAGATATTATTAACAAAGGTGATGTATTAAGAATTATATGAATCTAAACACGCTGTGTGTGTGTATTCTATATTTCTACCTCTCTTCTGATGAAAGATACCTTGGTGGCCATCGTGCCAGCTGATTGGCTGGTTTGGGCAGTCGTACAATGACCGACCGACCGACTGCACACCACCCAATGTAAAAAAATGACTGAATGCTAGCTTAATGAACATACTTATCATACTTGTGTTTCACGATTGCCTCATGATCCTGTGATCAGGTTAATTTATCACGTTACACTAATGGAACCACATCGCAAGGTGTGGGTAAATGACTCCCACTGAGACACAAAGCAACAACTCATTGGAAGGGTAAAGGATGTCGAGTTTTGAATGTCCACTGTCGTCATTGTTCATGACTTGTGTCCGAGCTTAGTCAATGCAATACAGTGTTGAATGTCGTACAGTTACAGTTACCTACCCTGCTCTGGTATCGGGTTTACCTTTGAGGGTCGCTAGGCGAACAAACACTTGGTTATCTCCTAGTCCATGCTCGTGGAAAATAGGTGAAAGATTCCTGCAGTGACGTTAAACTCCCATGATCATTCACTCGCCCTAGTCCATGCCAAAGATATTGTAGGAATTCGTTTTAAATTACTTTTTTTAATACAAAAAATGAATTAACAACATGCCTTCATTTTTAATTGTAACTAGTTTCCCCTTAATAGTATCGTTACAAATGGGTCACAGATTCCTGCAGCTACGTTAAACTTCATATTCACTCGCTCGCCCCCTGTGGTATATACGTGTCACTGTGCACATAGTCTTGTTTTAATCAATGTACATTTATCTACTGTATAATATATTGACTTGATAACGCAGACGTTGGTTGCGTCACTGATGACCTTCAACGGAGTACTGTACTGATGACCTTGAACTTGAACAATGCTGTTCTGGATCCTGTTCCACGGAACAATGGTAACCCTACGAGTTGTATCTCGCTGTCCTATCTAGTTGGTTCATCCTCGAGCAATGTTATCACCGTTCTTTGAATTGGGCCCCAACGTATTAGTACTTACGTAAAGAGGGTAGTGTAGATTAAAGTTGTGCGTCATTTTATGACTATAATGTAACTTACTGAACTTCTAACCTATGGCTATACATGTTGAAAAATTTGTTTCTTAAAAATTGTCTCCTCCTCCTCCTCCTCCTCCTTCCTCTTCCTCCTCCACACACACACCCCAAATATGTATCCTCCCCAGGGAGTTGAGAAGGTGAAATCGGTGCATGTTGGTCCATTGACCAGGGTAATAATGTAGTGCTACAGTATTTATATTCGCAATCTTTGTACTTACGTAAGCACAATACAAATACACACATTGTTCAGTGTTTTTGCTGCCCATCGGCAATTTGCCGATTTATTTTTCAAATGTTCGAAATGGCATGTTTAAAATACATATATATTACCAAAATGTCCGAAACTCTTTTACTTTTGGGACAATTGTCTGAAACAAAATTTATTGCAGCCGAATCACTGAATGTTATTATTGTTATTATTATTACCAGGATCTTAAGTTGAATTATTGAATTGACGACCGTTACTGTTGTCACTTAAACTGAAACTACTGTCCACAGTTAAGCGAGAACATTACTTTTAACAGTGACACCAACAAATACACTTTGCATAATTGATCATCTTGAAAGGTCATCATGTCCTTTTGTCACTCCATGGGTTTTAGAAGGTCAGATGGGTTCTCGCTGATTCATTAGACCGTGACGATATGTCAGTTCTGTTATGCATTACTGGGTGTATCTGGTTGGAATATAATTAATGGTGTTGTTATTTCTATGATCAATGCAATTTCATAGGTTACTAATTGTTTAGAATACAAGCCAATCTAATGGGTCTAGATTGTAGTACATGTATTTCGATACTATGGTGGGTGGTAGCACAGTGGTGGGTGGTAGCGCAGTGGAAGTGTCAGACTTGTGAGCCGAAGGTCTTGAGGTCAAACCCACCCTGGGGATCTAGCACGTGCCAATGTCTGCAGAAGATACCGTTCCGATGCCGTCATGATAGGGTGTTCTGTCGCAATTCAGCCGTCATCCTTGGTTTGTCACTATGGGCTTGTGATCGCAGGTTTACTGCAACAGTGTGCTACAGTTGTTGCAAGTTTTTTGTCATGTTGCGTTTGGGTGAAAGATTCCTGCAGTGACGTAAAACTTTAACTCGCATACACTTTGTGCCGTAACCTGACGAGCTGTGATACGAGAAAAATACTCTTGAAATTTACACTCCCGACTAATGAAAAATATAAAAAATATATAATTATAATAATATCAGTTAAAATAAAATATATTAAAATACACATCCATGGCAAAATATGAAGGATACGTTGCATTAGGTTTCGTTGAATCCTTACAACAGTCCCTTGGTTTTGCTCAAGTTTTAATTTCAGTGTTGTAAACCTTAATGAAAAAGGAGCAAGTTGGCACAGTGGTATCGGGTACTGACTACAGCCGACACCAAAGTTTGAATTATAACACTCTTGGGGCATGATTTCATCCGAGGTAGAACTTTTTCGTGGCCAAACTCGATCTACTCATCAATAATACATATTAGCTTCACAACCTAGGAACAGGCACCTTGGAATTTGTTGGGTGTGCAGGAGAGTGTGGTAGCTATTGCTTTGTATTATGCATATCGGAATTCTGAGTTTGAACCCGAAGGGTAAGGCAACTGCACAGTAGGGATCTATTATGAAGGATGGAGTGTGATATCTGTGGCTATTGTACAAGGTTCAGTAGTTGAATTTAAAGGGGGTCCAGATGTCATTTAAAATCTGCAATGTTAAAGGTATCTATGTGATTTCCGGAAAGTTACAGATTTGACCTCCATTAACATTGGGCCTATGGAGAATGACCCCTTTATTATTTTTCCTAATTTCGAACACTGGTTCATGTGAACCATCTCTGGTTTGCTGGAAATCGTAAACAATAGTTGTTGCAGTTTCTTATCCCACGATTACCACATTGATAACAGGGAATCTATGGACAATGCAATGTATTATTACTTGGTTTCTTTTAGACTTCATTGTGCATGGGTGAAATAATATTATTGCTGCAGAATACAGCACTAACTCAATAACTTGTTGAGACTTTGTCACTATTAATAAGTACTTGGGTTCTTTGAGACTAAAGACTATTAAATCATTTATCTGTAACATAACTTCGTCGCAAATGGGTGAAAGATTCCCGCAGCGATGTTAAACTCCATATTCACTCACTGTAACATAACTGGAACATCTCCAACATCCATGATGTCTGTCAAACGTCATTCATGTTGATTCCTAGGGAAATTATAGACTGGGAAATCTCCAATAAATATTAATCGTCATGTATGGGTGAGAGATTCCCGTTGTTACGAAAACAATAACTAATCTCACTACAGGAAATCTGCTTTGTCATAGGTTCCCAGTGTTATATTAGGATTACGGTTATTTGAAGTGAAAGTTTAATCAATGTTATTTTACTTCTCATTTATAACTGCACCAAACACCAGTGGTGAGAGAATAGTGTCGTATTTTGATTTTCCAGCATTTCATGTCGGTATATTATTCATATTGCTTTCTCAAATTCTTGGTACAGGAAGTAAAGAATTTGTCCTCGTATTCGTAGTTTAACCCTCTCCCTGCTGGATTAGCCACATGCAAGTTGCTATTTAGTGCATCTGGTTGCTTCCAGCATGGAGAGGGTTAATATGAATAATATGTTAACTCTAGTGCATGTGTTGACTAGTGCATGATACCATGGTGGGAAGCTATAGTTACCATTATTTTATAGATTTGGTAGATTATCTTGGTAAATACTTTATGAAATTAAAACAATATATTGTTGTCACCAATGGTATTTTGTACCATTTATCAAAAAAAATTAATTCTGATTTTCTTTTTTTATTACATCATTCATTGTGGATTTTTTTTCTTTTCATTCCATGAAAGTATTTACCAAAATAATCTAGCAAATAAGGGTGTGGAAGCTTTTCGTGACTAAGTATGGTGTGCATGAGGAACATAACTGAGCTACAGCCAGTGGCTGATTGAACTAGGAAGACCGTTTGCGATCAATATTGCCAATCTATAGTCAAATCCTTCATCTCTACTCTCAGCCTGGATACTACTAGTACCGGTAGTGTGATCTGGCCTCGCACATTGTCGTGTATATCTGTGCGGGTATAATGTTATCTACCAACTGTCTGTTCCGAGGTGTCGTAAATGCCAATTTAGTGCTCCTGTACCAAAATTTACAGGCATTTCCTTGTTTTAGAAAAAAAGTGCTGAGTTGGCATTTTATTTAGGTTTGGCAGCCATTGTGTTATCAACTGGGATGGCACTGAATAAACACGAATAGAAGGATTCTGTGGGGTGTCGCTTTAATTTTGTAGTGACTAGTGTGTGTGCTCATGCGTGTGTGTGTATGCATGTGCATGTGTGTACAATGTACATTCACACACGCGCATGTATGTACACACATTACCAGTAGCTGCGTACTAAATAAATAAAATGTTGCTGGGTAGAACTGGTTATTTTGATCAAAGACACCGTTATGTTTAATATACGGTATCCCTCATGTAATTGTGGAGATAAATCTAGAAATGCTATTTAAATTCTGCATATGGTTGCTATTTTTAATATATTTCAAATGTCAAATAATGGTTCAATATATTTCATTATGAATATTCATGGCTTGAAATAATAAACCTATTTCTCTCCAAATATCTTGGTTAAAAATGTCCTAAGACTTGTACAAGTTTTGTCACTTGCATATTAAATTTTAATAATTCTACCAAGTTTTAAAGGTACATTTCCATCCCTTATTTTAAAAGCCTTCGAAATGCTTCCAATATTAATTATGTTGATAACCCTCTGTGGTGTGTTATGTCGTACACCGATTGCAATACTGACCTCCAAATTTGGAGGTTTTGCGGGGCAGATTCTTGGCTCAATGACAAGAACACGACCTGATCCAGGTTTTGTGCGGACAGGCTTGAGGACTGGCAGCTCTTCATGTTGCTGTCCCTGGAGACGTCAGTCGTAAACAACCGGACGAGTGTGGCAATGTCGTCTGTAGACGCAAAACCTGTTATGGCATTGGCATGTAACCTCCAGCGATACGTCGTGCGACATTTGTTGGGCTGTAATTTTCATTGCTGATTATGACGCTAAACAGCGGAAATTTTATATTTCATGTTGACATTTTCGTGAATTTTATTTAATTCATTGTTGCGTATGGGTGAAAGATTCCCCCTTTGCGATGTGAAACAAAAACAATAATTTGCTTGGTCGTTATCTTCATTTTCAATGTAGCATCGAGCCTAGTTTAGTGTCTGTTGGTAATAATTGCATATGGGTGAAAAATATACACAATGACGATAAATAACAATTTACTATCACTGAGGGATTAACTTTAAGTATATTTCTTTTGCTTATCGTCATGTATGGGTGAAAGATTCCCGCTGTGACGTAAAGCAATAATCAACTCCCTTACTTGCATTTAAAACTAAATTGACCAATGACTGATAGTTTTTGCTATGAAATTACTGAAATTAAAAGCTGCACGATTCAAAATAAATAATCCATTTAAAATAAAATTAAAATTTCTATATGAAATTATGGATATGACCAACCATGAACAGAGTTCAAAATCTATAATCAATAAAACCAGAGCCAGAATAATAATACAAATAAGAAATGTTTCCTAAAGTTGCTTATTAACTCTAAGAAATGGCAACAGGCCAATAGACTATAGAAATGTCAGAAATAGAATAGAAATGAAATTCACTGATCATATTTTTAGTTTCATGTACCGTATATCATTGTAAATTCTTCAAATATCAATTTAAAATAAGTTGAACATAACCTGTTAAATATGTATCTGTAATACATCTTGAACTTTATGTTAAATATATTTTAATTTCTTGACCTCTAAATGCCATGCTTTTGATCTGCATTAGAAAAAGCATTTCTATTCTATTTCTGTCATTGCAATATAATGCTATTTTACAATTCTTGAAATTTAGAAAGAATTTGTCCTTGGTTATGTATATCGCAATCGATTCTTCCCTCTCATCCGTGATGGATTAAGTCCTAATATACCGTAATTACTCTAATTATTCGTACGCTCTAAAATAATTAGATTTGCGGCTGTTCGAATTTTTAGAATTTAC
>JAUTBZ010195642.1:0-21733 GCA_032361785.1 Lepetodrilus galriftensis | reverse complement strand
CCTGTAAAACTTGCTCCCTGGGGCATCACAATAATCGTTGAGTCCCACTTTATCGGATTTCGAAATTCATTCGGGAACAAATTGCCTATATCAGAATAATTAAGCAAAAACAACTGCTGTTGTGAAGGTGTGCAATATTTAGCTTTTACACCGTTTGTGCCCACACTTGTTCTTCTTTTGACCTTTACATAATCCATTTGCTCATACAAAACACCACAACCAGTTTCTACTGTTCCATTTTTTGCAAAGAAAGTACCCGTAAACTGCTTAAGTTTAAAATAATCAGCATAATTAAAATTATCCGTTAGGATGAATTTAAGCTTTAAGCTTACCGTGTCATTCTCATCCCCTTCCCCATATTGATAAGTACCCGAAACCAAGCTCTTATAACTAGACAAATCAAAAGTAAGCTTAAATTTATTAGGTCCAACTACTGTTTTTGTAGGTGGTGCTAATATTGCGCCAGAGAATGTCCCTAGTGATAGGTCTTCAATCTCAATATTTCCATCTATAAAGTCAAATAGATTTTCGTCACCACCACCAGTTTTTGTTTCATAGTATATCTCAAAAAAGAGATTTTGCACCATAGAATCTTGAATCACTGCCACGGCATCAAGTTGAAAGCTATCTTTAGCCATATAACTATTTAGTGCAAAAGACTCATCTAACGTCACTTTGGCTATTTGGTTTTTATCTTGCCAGCCAGCAACTGTCCGATGGGCATCAAATTTAGTAATCTTAGCTCCTTTGCATAGGGTTGGGCAAAGATTTTGTAATTCTATGCTACCACAATGAATATCAGCGTCCCAACAAGAACAATGATAATGGGTAGTATATGAAATGGTCAATTTTTCTCCACCAGTGTAACTGGCACAATCAAACGTCAATGGGAAGTTATAATATTTAAAACTATACCCAGACTGTGTATAGGTTATTGTATTTCCAGATTGTGAAAATGATGCCGGAGCGCTAGCTTGCAAGCTTACTCCATTTGGTACTGTAATCTCAACAGTCCAGACAACATCAGGCCCTGTAAACATGTCTTGACCATTACATTTGGGATAGCCTAAAGTAGTCCACCCCCCCCTATAGAAATGCGGCTTTATACCAAAAACAAAATCTTCTCCATCGGTCACACCATTAGGTACCGATAGCATCGTCTCGTTCAAATAATCCCTAATAATATTAGAGTATTCAAAATTAATTCTCTCTGTATATCTTTCATTAGCACATTGATCTTTGAATAGTACATCAAAGTATAAATGTTCCCAACCAATATAGTCAAATCGTTTCTCTCCACAATCCACTCTAGGTGTATACTCATAATCAAAACTAATATCAAAATGAGCCCCTGGTGCTAAATCATCAAAATAACCATCTCCATCAATATCCTCTAGGCCTCCTGGGCCATCAGGATCTGTTACAAAATAATCAAACGGAATTCTTAAACTATTACCAGACCCTCTTGTAGGATAAATAGTACTTGGCCAATTAGAAATTGCTATTGGATTTCCATTTAGACGAATATTACTAATGTGCCTGACATTTTTGAAATCAAAAGCCCAGAAAGGATTTTTATTATAATCTGACAACGGAGAATTATTATGACCAAGCCCTATATTCGTATTAATATCCTTTGCCATAGCCCCTGAATGGACTGCTATATTTTCTACTCTTATGGTGAAATTCTGCCCCCCGCACAAATCCATATATGAATCACCCGCGACCTTCTTAACAGTTACTTCTGGTGTCGCTCCTTTAAAATTAAGCACGCCTGTTTCTGGACTAGAACTCTGGCATAATTCGGACAAGGAGCACCCCCAAAATCCTTTATGGATAACATCTACATTATTACATCCTTTCACTTGAAATGTCTCATCAAACTGAATGGTTTCTCCATTTTCCCACAGACCATCTCCGTTTCCTATCTTGCCTGCAAATGGAGCCGTATTCAGGTGAATATTATAGAACAATTCATTGCCTGAAGTTGAATCGGGAATCAAAGCCGTCCCATTAAACATTAAACTATAATTACCCACTTCACTACCTATCGTTACTTTATGTTGATACCATTTCAAATGGCCTTCTCCCCCTTGAACGATTGTTACATTTCTATTTATGGTCTGTCCAACAATAACATTCGCATCAGCTATCGGCTGAATGGCTAATGCAGGAATTAATACCTGGTAATTGGACACGTTGGGATTATTGTTTGAGAAATGCAAAACATTCCCTCCCTGAGTCAAGTCAACTATTTGTACATCTTTAAATAATACGCCATTGTTTAACTCGTCAATTGCATCGCAACCAACTCGCTTAGCAAATCGAAACTTAATAACATCCCCTAACTTTGCGGTACTGTTATTCGGCGGAGCAATTTGAAAAGAAGGAGTATTGGGTGAAAATGAAGGCGACACGCCTCCATACCCATCAGGATTATCGATAAATGAAAAACTATTCTCCACATAAGTTACACCTGTTGGGAGATTAAATTGAATCGTCAAAAATTTCAATTCCGTAGCCTTGTACAACACCTCAACGTCAACGTAGGATGTATCGCATGGACGAACATCTTCTGGAAAAATATTCACCCTAACATATCCATTATCTATTTGTCCAAATAATAGTGAGAATGAGAAAAAAAGAACTGCAAGTATATAAATCCGCCTCATGTGTACGTTATTTAATTATTTAATACTAGGAGGCTAAGCAAAAATGAACAAAAATCATACCGCTTTGTGATTGTATTGTTATAAACTAAATTTATCAATAAATACTAATTTATAGAATACTAACGAACCAGCTCAAAATTTCCTGTCATTCTGCCTCCTTTTCCTGTTTCAAAAATATAAAAGTATGTGCCACTTGGCAAATATGTATTACTATCATCCCAATATCCAGACCATGAATTATCATAACTTTTTTGGTCCAAAACGGTATTACCCCATCTATTAAAAATCATTAATCTATTATTTGGGTATTCTGAAATACCCTTTATCACAAAAGTCTCATTTATTCCATCTCCATTTGGTGAAAACCCTCCTACAACACTAAGATTGTTACATTCCAAATAAATAGTCACAACTGCTGTATCACAACCAAATTGTGTGCATATTTCGTAAGTCAACGAAACAGTTTCGTCACATACATTTGGCTCTGGAATGTATTTAATAAAACCAAAGGTATCTGCTTCAGCCGCACCCAAAGTTGGATAATCTAAAATTTTCAAACTAACCAGTGGCGCATAAAGTGTATCATTGGAGACTACCTGCAACTGCGTTGGTACTCCTTGAATCACTGTATCTATATCATTGACAGCCTTAGGCAGAATAGCCAAAAGACCTTTTACATTAATAACAATAAAAGTCGTATCACAATTCGTTAAATCATCACATAGAATCATCCTGATACTATCCAAACCTAAATAATCGATATTGGGCACATAGTCAAAACAATTCCCTAAAAAGTTATTTACAGCACCATTTACAGGTGCTTGAATCACCTGTGCACTAACAACATTACCTACCAACTCTATAGAATCTAAACAAATAGTAAGTGATTCATTCTCATTTACGTTTAACAAAATAGTATCTGTCACAAATGTCAGCACTACCGCAGGTGGATACAAACCCATATCTACATTTCCTGCTACACTTCCTGCTAATAAGGTAAAAATATCACTAGTACCCATGGTATCAACATCACTATCAATAGCGTCATCTCCACCAAAGTCCTTCACTGCAATCGTAAAATTCACCGGGATCGCACCTTTTTTAAAGGCTATTTTATAATCATCAGGCTGAACATTTGAAAAGCTATACTTTCCATCCAATCCTGTATTAGTTGTCATCGTTGTATCTCCAAGAATAGAAACTAAATAAACTGGAATATTAGCTAAGCCTATCTCTCCAAAAGTAAAAAGATTATCTTTATTATCATCCTTCCAGACCTTACCATTCACTGAACCAAAAATGGGTGTTGTATAAAGCCCCATATCAACATTACTAATATCACTTTGCAGTGAAATTGTATCTGTTTTTCCATTGCTAAAAGCATCAGAATCAATGTCATCATCTCCTCCTATATCCTTTGCTACAATTTCATACGTAGACAAAAAAGATGCGGTATCAAACTCAATAAAATATTTATTATACAGCAAGTCACTAAACGAATATTCTCCATTGACATCAGTGGTATCTATGTGCAAAGTAACATTAGAAGTATCCAACAATTTTACAAAAACATTAGACACTCCTATTTCTCCAGATTCAAACAACCCGTTATTATTTCCGTCATACCATACTTTCCCCGAAAGGGAAGCGGTGGGAGGAGTATTTCTTAACCCAAGGTCTATATTGGAGACATCTCCAGCTAAGCCAATCGTATCTGTTAAACCATTAGAATTCACATCAGAATCAATGGTAATATCGGAACCAACATTTTTTGCAACGGGGTTAAAACCTACAGGAAATGATGCTGCAGAAAAATTAACAATATATTTTCCATACTCTGCAGGCAGAAATACATATTGCCCGCTCATATCTGTTGTGTCAACATGGACACTATTTCCAATACTATCCTTTAGCGTAACTATTATTCCAACTAAGCCACTTTCTCCTCCATCTCGAATATCATTACCATTAACATCATCCCACGACATCCCGGAAATAATTGCCGTTGGAGAAACTGGTAACCCAAAATCTACATCTACAATATTCGAAGTTGTATTCGGCAAACTAATTTTTCCAGTTAGACCTGAATTGTCGGCATCAGAATCAACATCCAAAAAGAACCCTACATGTTGTGTAGCTGGTTGTCTTAATCCTATTGGTGCCGTTGTAATATCAAATTGAACAAAATAATCGCCAACCACAAGCCCTCCAAACAAATAAGCACCTGTCACATCGGTCGTATCCTTTGAAAGAACATTAGAACTTGCGTCTAAAAGAAAAACAATAACGTTCTCAAGTCCAAGTTCGGTATTTCCTTGTAAATTATCATTATCTTGATCTTGCCAAACCTGCCCCGAGATACTTGCTCCAAATAAAGAAACATTGAAAAGTAAGGACAAAAATACAAAAAGAACAATATTATAATTTTTCATAATAACTCAAGATTCAATCTATTTACAAAGTTTCTATTCTACAAAACAAATATCATGCCCATAACACTCTATTTGCTAATACTGTATAAAACAAAATATCACCTAATAAACACACAACCAAACACCCCTATTCTAAATTTAGGCTAAACATAAAAAAAGGTGGCAGGACATCGACTCTACCCCCCAATGGAGCCGCACCTACCACCTATCTTCATCCTTTCGGACTCAGACATTAACCTATTAGCAATTTTGATACCATATTGAGTTTCAATCAAGAAAATGTGACAATTTTCTAGTCTCTTTTTCTGACAAATTGTTGAAAAAACAGCCATTCTGGCACATTTAACCCTATGGCATGGGCTTTGAGCTTACAAAAAGTAGAAAAAAACAAAAAAAATGAGCAAGAAAAAAGGAAACATAGAAGTTCAGTCTGATAATATATTTGACATTATTAAAAGGTTCTTGTATTCTGATCAAGAAATATTCTTGAGGGAATTGGTCTCTAACTCCGTGGATGCAATCCATAAGCTGCAAACGCTTTCTCGAAAGGGGGAGTTTGAAAGTGATTTTGACAAACCTTTGGTCGAAATCAAGTTAGATCCTGAAAAAAAGACGTTAACCATTTCAGACAATGGTATTGGAATGACTGAAGATGAAGTCCGAAAGTACTTAAATCAGATTGCCGTTTCTGGTGCTAAAGAATTTATGAACAAATACGAAGGAAGCAATATTATTGGCAACTTTGGTCTTGGGTTTTATTCTTCTTTCATGGTTTCTAATAAGGTCGAAGTCAATACAAAATCTTATAAAAAAGATGCAAAACCAGTTCTTTGGTCTTGTGAAGGGTCACCTGAAACATTTATTAGTCAAGGATCAAGAAAAGAACATGGAACAGATATTACATTATATATCTCTGAAGAAAGTAAGGAGTTTTTAGAAAAAGGAAGACTCGAAGGTCTCCTTAATAAATATGATAAATTCCTTCCGATAAAAATAAAATTCGGAACAAAAACGCTTACAGAATATGAAGGAGAAGGAGATGACAAGAAAGAAATAAAAAAGGAAGTTGATAACATCATCAATGAAGTAGCACCCATTTGGATGAAAAATCCAAATGACCTGAAGGAGGAAGATTACATCTCCTTCTACAACTATTTGTATCCAATGTCTGCTCCACCGATGTTTTGGATTCATCTAAATATTGACTACCCATTTAACCTACGCGGGGTGTTATACTTCCCAAAATTGACATCTAATATTGAGTTGGAACGAAATAAAATCCAACTTTATAGCAACCAGGTGTATGTCACCGATGAAGTAAAAGACATTGTGCCTGAGTTTTTGACTTTACTTCATGGAGTTATTGATTCTCCTGACATCCCACTTAATGTTTCAAGAAGCTATCTACAGAGTGACAGCAACGTCCGAAAAATTACGGGCTACATCACGAAGAAAGTAGCTGAAAGGCTTCATGATTTATACTTTGATGAGAGAGCATCTTTCGAAGAAAAATGGGATGACATCGCGCTTTTCGTAAAATACGGAATGATTACTGATGAAAAATTCTTTGACAAAGCGAAGAAATTCTATTTGCTAAAAAACACTGAAAATAAATTTTTCACCATAGAAGAATACAAGGAAAAATTCAAGGCCAATCAAACCAACAAAGAAGACAAACTAGTCATCTTATACACGAATCACGTTGATGCACACACGCATAAAGTCTCTCTAGCCAAGGAGCGTGGTTATGATGTTGTTGTTTTTGATCATCCAATTGACAATCACTTGATGCAACAATTAGAGCAAAAAGTAGAGAATATTCAATTTGCAAGGATTGACTCAGACACTTTAGACAACCTAATTGAAAAGGATGAAAATAAAGAGTCTATCCTTTCGGAAAAAGACCAAGAGAAAGTCAAAGAGCTCTTTACGGAAGTGATTGGTGACAGCAAAGGAAGCTTAATGCTAAAACCTATGTCCACAACAGAACCACCAGTTACCATCATTCGACCAGAAAGCCTACGTAGAATGCAGGAAATGCAAATGATGCAAAGTACTGGAGGAATGGATTTTGACTTTTACAATGTCGTTGTTAATAGCAACCACCCATTAATAGCCAAAGTCTTAAAGAAACGTGGGGACAATAAAACTGCTTTCGCAAAATACCTTTATGACCTGGCCCTACTAAGCCATGGCATGCTAAAAGGAGATGCAATGACAACTTTTATTAATAATAGCATTGAATTTTTAGGAGGCGACAAATAGTACTTTTTAAAAATAATACCTAAGCCTTTTTGCGCAAGCAAAAAGGCTTTTTTTATCCAAAACATTAACAATCAACAAGTTAATGTCATAACTATTTTATTATTATTAAAAATTTCGGCACCGACAAATCCCTGTGGCCATTGATATATAGCCTACAACAGAACTGAAAATTTGTCTTCTCTTTTTAATGATTTTTTTTACAGAATGGGTTTATGCCAATACAATAAAAAAGGAAATGAGCCTGATCATTGCAATCCTTTGACCGTTAGCCCGTACCATAAAAATCAAGAAGCCTACAACCGTTACACCGCAATATCGTTAAATCTATGTACCGAAAGCTGAGTTTCAAGTATCAGCAACAACACTTTAACCATCCTTATAATATTAAAATCAACACACTAGAGATCAACAGAAATGGCATGTTTTTAGCGCCTAGTTTATTGTGGATTTTCATGTTTGCCATGAATGCCACCTTCTTGTCACAATATCAAGGAGTAACAAAACATACGAATATACTATATGAAAAAATTACTTTTTTTATTTGTGATGATCTTGGCAGGTTTGCCAGCAATTGGGCAACAATTACCTTTGCAATCACAATTTAATGATTTACAAGGAATTATCAATCCAGCAGCGATGAATACAAATTATTTGTATTCTAACTATACCTTTAATATAGGCATCAATCATCGTTCGCAGTGGACAGGTATTCCCAATGCGCCCAAAACAAATATTTTGCATGTGGACTATATTTATGAAAATGGACCCTTCAGCTTAATCTCTGGTGGCCACATCATACAAGATCAAGTCTCCAGAATAAAAACAACAGGGTTTTATGGAAAAATTGGTGGGCTATTTTCGGACGACCCTAAGGAGACGGGGATTTCATTGGGGCTCTCCGGCGGAATCGTACAATATGGTGTTGACACTCGCGATGCCCAACTAATTGATGAAGACGATGCACTTGCTTTTGCAAAAATAAATAAATTGTATCCAGACATTGGATTTGGTGTAGCATTCTATAGACGTCTTCATAAAAATGATGACTTGATTTTTGGTGGACTATCTGTCCCCCAAATACTAGGACTTAACTTGGCTTTTAGAAATGACAATAATAATTTTGACCTAAAAAGAACACAACATTATTATGCCCAAATCGGATACCTACGAAATCTTTACCGAGAAACTTCCTTTTTAGAATTTACCAGTTGGGTGAAATATGTGAAAGGCGCCCCCGTCAACGTCGACCTAAATGTAAAATACCAGATAACCGACCTATTGTATATAGGCTCAGGGTTAAACAGCTCTGGAATGTATAATGGCAACGTCGGACTAGAACTAAACAATCGAATTGGCGACAATGTCTTTCGATTGAACTATGGCTTTGGACTTCCATTTTTCAGCACTAGCCCACAATTTGGATCATCCCACGAAATTGGGTTATTTATTGGTTTTAATTGACCTTCACATTGTGAAAACCTTTAGAATCATACTATCTGTATTGGTTGTTGCTTTATTTTGCGCAAGCCTTAGCCATGCCAAATCACCTTTAAACGCTGGGGACTTATTGTGCGATGCCATCCCAATTACAGTTGATGCGCCCGCAATCACTGGAGACAACTCTATAGCTTCAGCCGAAGCAAATGAGCCCTTGGGCGCTTGTTGGTGGCCGGCCAATCCACTGAATAGTATTTGGTATTCTTTTGTAGCACCTTCATCGGGAAGGGTTTCCGTGTCTACTAGCTTTGAAAACACTTCTCTCGAAGACACCCATATTGCCATTTATGATGTTGGCGATTGCTCTGACATGACAACACTTACCGAACTCGCTTGTGACGAAGACAGTGGTGTCTTGTTTACTGCTTTTGCAACAGTAAACGATTTAACTCCCGGTAAGACCTATTACATACAAGTAGATGGCTACGAAGAGAAAGTGGGTGAATTCAAAATAAAAGTGTCAGAGTTACCTGGATGTACTGGGCTATCTTCACCGCTTAGCGGCGCCACTAACGTCCCACTCAATGCATCTTTAGCTTGGAATACAGTGATTGGAATGGATCAATACAGCATCACCATTAGTGGGCCTGCTGGAGCAAATAATCTGATCAAAAATTTTAATTCAGGAAATAAAACCACTTATACTCCTTCACAAAATTGGTCACCGAATACGACCTATCAAGTTGCAATTATTACATTTAATAATCAAGGGGATACGATTAATTGCCTACCGACCAATTTTACTACTGGTGATTTTATTGCACAAGCGGTTGGACCTGGGGGCATCACGTCAAATAATGTTTTTTGGGCGAAAGCCAATAAAGAAATTCTTTTTTCTGGAGCTAAAATTTATGAGTGGAAAGACCAAAGTGCTGGATCCAATCATGCGACACAAGTAGACACTTCTCGCCAACCTTCGTTTCACCCCCATCAGCATAACTATAACCCAAGTGTTTATTTTGATGGGAATAATGACTTCCTAAGCATCCCGAATCTCATTGCGGCTAGCTCAAAAAACATAAGTGTCATGGCTGTAGGAACCAATGAACAAGGTGGAGACTCCTGGCATTCCATGGTCTTTGGACAGAGCAATAGCGCTTGGACGAATGGCGGATACGGTATCTGTGGATTGGATGGAGCGGCTAATTCTTTTGGATTTTGGGTTAATAATTGGAATAGCCATGCTGTGGCTACACCGCTAATTCGTAATAAAACAACCATCCTAGAAGGCAAATATGAAGGCAACCAAATTTCCTTTTACAAGAATGCCCACCTTGAAGGGGTCTCTGCATATACTGGAGAAATTGGAGATGCAGGATCCACCTATCTAGGTGGTGGTGAAGCCACCGATTATAATCACAAAGGGTACATCTCCGAAGTAATCATTTATGACCACAACCTTGCGGAAAATGAAAGGCGCAAAATAAACTCATATCTAGCCATAAAATATGGAATTACCTTAAATCAAACCGGCATACTCAGTAAATATATAAACAGTGCAGGAACAGAAATTTATTCATCTGACAGTACCTTCTGGCATAATATCATTGGAATTGGGAGAGATGACAACGCCGATTTATTGCAAAAGCAATCCCATCAAGCAGATGATACGACCCGATTGTACCTAGCCAACTTAGCCAGCTCAAATATCGCCAACCAAGGTAGCTATATGACTGACAATCAAGCTATTGTCATCGGACACAATGGCGCTTCCATCTTGAGCACACAACAAAATGATGCCCCATCAGGCGTCTATAGAATTGCCGACCGAGAATGGAAAATTCAAAATACCAACTTCAACGGTGATTTCAGCTTGGAGTTTCTTTTAGACAAATGCTCGCCACTGAATACAAACAACATCAGATTGTTAATTTCCAATAGCAGTGATTTTACCGTTGCACAAATACTCAATCAATCAAGCGGGCTGACTTTTTCAAAAAATGGAGATTGGTTAAAAATTAGTGGGATATCCAACAATCACATCAGTCAAAACACAACAACCTACATCACTCTTGCTTCCACGCAGTTAACCCAAGAAACTCATCATTTTTCCAAAACACTCTGTACCGGGTCCAGCCTAATTATCAATGGAACCGCTTACAATGAAGCAAACCCATCTGGTACTGAAATATTCCAATCGCAAAATGGATGCGACTCCTTGGTCGAAGTAAATATATTCTTTGGTGATGTAGATTCAACCAACTACAATCAATTGCTTTGCAAAGAGGATAGTATCATCATCAATGGAACCACCTATAACGAAAATCACCCATCCGGGTCCGAGACACTAATCAGTTCTAGCGGTTGTGATTCTATTATCAGCATCCACTTGGAATTTCAACAAAGCATCCAAATAAACTTTCAACAATCGCTTTGCTATGGCGATAGCATCCTCATCAATGGCATATCCTATAACGAATCAAATCCTTCAGGAACCGAAACACTTTCAACAATTTCTGGGTGTGATTCCATCATCAATATTGAGTTGGAAATTCTTTCTGACTTTCCAGAATTAGAAAACGACATTTTTAGCTTTAACGAGACAAGTCCACAAGAAGCTTCTGTAATCGCAAACGATTTCCTACCCGAAAACTGGAACCTGTTCACACTTAATACGGATCACCCAGGTTGGTTTCAGCTAGAGCCAAATGGCCATTTAACCCTACCACTAAAAAAAGGAAAAGCAGGGGAAGTCCTAAGTATTGACTATATCGTTTGCAACACCAATTGCAACACCTTATGCGACACCGCTAATATAACGGTTCACTACAATTATGCTTCCAACGAAGACGTCTTTGTTTCTGATGTGCTTACGCTAAATGGCGATGGAAAAAATGATGCTTTATTTTTTAAAGATTTAAACACATCCACCAACCAAGGTATTCAAATTTTTAATAGATGGGGCAACCTTGTTTTTGCGGAAGCTCCCTATCAAAATAACTGGAAAGGGAAAAATAAAAATGGGAAAGAGTTACCCAATGGAACTTATTACTATATCTTAAGCATCCTAAATGCAAATGGAAACATCATCCAAGGGGATGTGCTTTTAATACGATAAATCATTTTTACAAACTTCTAACCTTCTTTAGAATAGTTGATTTTTTTCGAGATGAAATAGGGATTTTCTCTTTATTTTTCAACTCCAAAAAATCGCCTTGTAATACTTTAGCTATAAATCTAATATTAACTAAGTGAGATTGATGACATCTTATAAACTGATCTTCGTCCAAAAAGGAAGCGTAATATTTAAGATTTCGGGAAACCGTCACTTTTGAATCTTTCAAATAAAAAGTACAATAGGCGGAGTCAGCCTGAATCCTAATGATATCGTCAATCCAAACAACATGCTCGACGCCTGATGTTTTTAAGACTAGTTTCTTTTTTTCGTTTGATTGATTCTCTTTAAAGACTTGTACATTTTTTTTATAATTTTTTTCTAAATTTATTTGTACCTTCGCTTTCTCCAAACTATTACTCAACTCTTGAGAATGAATTGGTTTTAAAAGATAATCAAGTGCGCTATATTTAAAAGCCCGAACGGCATACTCAGAGTAAGCCGTTGTAAAAATAAACTTACCAGCATAATCTGGCAGGTTCAGCATCACATCAAACCCTGTACCGCCTTCTATTTTTACATCTAGTAAAACCACATCAGGGTGGAAATTTTTAATTAAACGTACACTTTCGTCAACACTGCTTGCTACGCCCACAACTTTATTTTCTGGTTTTATCAACTTCAATATTCGAGTCAAAGCATCCATTGCATTTGGCTCATCTTCAACTATAAAAATATGTATCATAGTGTTAGGCAATATTTAGCAACTGTCTCTCCGGATTCATCAGAAAGACTAAATGAGTTCATATCATCTTTATGAATCAAACTTATCCGCTGTTTAAAAATATCCAAAGCATGCAATTCATGCTCATTTTGCTGCATTTTCTCTAGGCCAACCCCATTATCTGTAACCCTAAAACAAACTCCATCTCCTGATTTAAATATACTAATTTTTAGGACACCAGGTTCTTTTAGTTCTTTCAAACCATGCTCTATGGCGTTTTCCACAAATGGTTGCAACAACAATGGCGGCACTTCAATCATCTGTGTATCAATATCTTTGTCGATGGTTATCTCATACTCAAACTGATTATCAAATCGAAATTGCTGTGTTTTAATGTAATTGATTAATGCGTCTAAATCTTCTTCCAAGCTTACTCTTTCTTTGGCGACTAGCTCAAAATTTTGACGGATTAATTTCGCAAAAACTGCCAAGTTATCCGCAGAAGTCAAAGGATCATTTTTCAGTAATGAAGACTGTATAGCAGACAAAGTATTATAAACAAAATGTGGATTCATTTGAGAGCTAAGTACCTTTTGCTCCAAAATAACCCTTTCTTTCTGATTTTTCAACTTCGTATTTCGATTCTGTTGTATCAAAAATAAACCAAAGAAAAGTAATAACAAAGAGAGACTACCAAATAGTAATTTATTTCTTCGATTAATCGCTAGCTTCCTTTCAAGAATGGCTTCTTTTCTTTCTAGCTGAAATTGTCTATTCACAAGAGCCAATTTCTCTTCAATCGCAAGGGCCCGCTTCAAATCAACTATAGAATCTGATTTATTCTGATAATAAATAGCTTCTTGATAGTTTTTTTCTTGCAAGGCAAGACCAAACAACTCCTTAAAAATAATTTCTAGCGCTGCAGGGCGAGCGTGCTCATTGACCAATTCTAGAGCCATTTTACGATACTTTTTAGCTTTGCTTTTTCTACCAGTATTAATTAAATAGACCGCAAACCCCAAACATGTCCTTGGATCCAAAATTCCCAATTTTGTTTGCATCTCAATGGTCTTCTCATAACTCCGTATTACTTCTTTATCGTTTCCTATTTTTTGATACACCCCAATCAAATTCGCGTGATTCACCGAAACAGGAAGAAAATTGCCACGAGACTCATTAATATCTAATGATTTTTTTAGATAGTAGACGCCACTATCTTGTAGACCAATTTCGCTATACGCAACACCCAAATCATTATAGGTCTCCGAAAAACCTAAAGTATCAAAAAGTATTTCTTGAATCACTTTTGCTTTTCTTAGGTATTCAATCCCCTTTCTTTTATCCTGCAACTTAGTATATATTAAACCCAATGTATGATATATCCTAGCTTCCAATTTCTTATTTTTTATCTTTTGCACGATGGCAAGCCCATCCAAAAGCAAGCTTAATGCTTTTTCCTTTTTACTCAGATAAACATTTACTTCCCCCATCCGAATCAATACCTGAGCCATTTTTTCTTTATCACCTGATGCTTTGTGCAGCTCTTGCTCCCGCTCAAAATAAAACAAAGCGACTCCAGGTTTATGTAAATCTAAATGCATCACACCCAAAAGGTGTAATACTTTGTCTTGGGGCTCAACCCCTGCCCCTATTAGGCTATCAGCATAGCAAATTGCTCCTTTCAGATCTGTTTGAGCAATCTGTTGAATTTCAGCATAGTGGTCAGGCTGACCATTTGCATTGACAGTACCAAGCACAAATAATAGAAATAGGAATCGATTCGAAAAAAAATGAGTTAACATTACTCCCATTTTACAAAGTTACAAGAATAATTAGAATTGCCTGCATGCTGCGAATACAAACCAGCTCCTTACGAATACAAAAAAAACACTATATTCACCTTCTAGCTCCTTATATTTGCAGTCGATTCAATCAAACAATACAGTACAACAGTAGTTCTTGAACCATGATTTAGTTTTGTTACACACTATGAACCATAAATCAAATTGAATCGAATCAATGACAAAGACGACCTTCTGGTTGTTTTTGTCTTTTTTTTGGCCACTTCATCAAATATTGTGGGTCAGTTTTCAAAGACCATCTACAATTTTGTGGTCATCTGCGAATATTGGCGAGTTTTTTAGTTCGCCACCAGCCCGGAAACCCACCCTACTAATTTCTTCCCCCAATTTGCTTTTGGCGGCTTCTCCTTTTAAAACTCCCGCAGATAACGCAGATTTTTGCAGAATGCCTTTATCCTGCATCTCCCGATAGCCCATTGAGATTGCAGGTCTCTTCGTGTATACAATTGAATTAAGGGTTAACATCCCAATACCCCCAATTTTACATACTACGCCGATACTCTCCACCCACACTAAACAATGAGTTGGTAATTTGTCCCAAAGAACAATACTTCGCAGTATCCATCATTTCTGCAAAGATATTACCACCAGAAATAGCCACTTCTTGGATTTGCGTCAGCGCTAAAGGACACCTGTCTGCATTCGTTTTATGTAAATCCAACAACGAGCCAATTTGACTTTGCTTCTCCCCATCTTCTGCCCGAATGACTTCTGAAGGTATAATTGTTGGAGAGCCGTCTTTCGACAAAAAAGTATTGACACCCATAATAGGCAACTCGCCTGTACTTTTCAAGGTCTCATAATAAAGGCTCTCTTCCTGAATTTTGCTACGCTGATACATCGTCTCCATCGCACCTAACACGCCACCACGATCCGTAATCCGATCAAATTCCACCAATACTGCTTCTTCCACCAAGTCTGTCAATTCTTCTATAATAAAGGCGCCTTGGTTAGGATTTTCATTTGTCGCAAGACCTAGTTCATGATTGATTATCAGCTGAATAGCCATCGCCCGACGCACACTTTCTTCCGTCGGAGTGGTAATGGCTTCATCATAAGCATTGGTATGAAGCGAGTTGCAATTGTCATAAATCGCATACAAAGCCTGCAAGGTTGTTCGAATATCATTGAACGAAATCTCCTGTGCATGCAAAGAGCGACCTGATGTTTGAATGTGGTATTTCATCATTTGCGAACGCTCATTCGCACCATATTTCAACTTCATGGCTTTCGCCCAAATACGCCGAGCCACTCGCCCGATTACTGCATATTCTGGATCTAAACCATTGGAGAAAAAGAAGGATAAGTTGGGCGCAAAACTATTAATATCCATGCCCCGACTTAGGTAATATTCCACGTAAGTGAATCCATTGGCTAAGGTAAAAGCTAACTGAGAAATAGGATTGGCTCCCGCTTCCGCAATATGATACCCAGAGATAGACACCGAGTAAAAATTCCGAATACTATTCTGATTAAAATACTCTTGCATATCTCCCATCAACCGCAAAGAAAATTCTGTCGAAAAAATACAAGTATTCTGTGCTTGATCTTCCTTCAAGATATCCGCCTGAATCGTACCCCGAACGGAAGAAATCGCTTTGGCTTTTATGTCCGCATACACTTCTGATGATAAAATCTCATCGCCCGTCAAGCCCAACAACATCAAACCTAGCCCATCATTCCCTTTCGGAATCTCCCCACGATAAATAGGTCGAGCAATACCGTTGTCGTCATACTTTTCTTTCAACTTGGCTTCGACCAGATGTTCTAATTTATGCGCTTCAATATATCTTTGGCATTGCTGATCTATCGCCACATTCATGAAAAACGCAGTCATAATAGATGCTGGACCATTAATTGTCATCGACACGGAAGTCGTCGGATTGCACAAATCAAATCCAGAATACAACCGTTTCGCATCATCCAAAGACGAGATACTCACCCCTGAATTACCCACTTTCCCATAAATATCTGGGCGCTCATCAGGATCTTCTCCATACAACGTCACCGAGTCAAATGCCGTGGACAATCGACTATACGGCATATCGCCTGCAACGTAATGAAAACGGCGATTGGTTCGTTCTGGCCCACCTTCTCCCGCAAACATTCGGGTAGGATCTTCGCCCTTTCTCTTAAATGGAAACACGCCTGCCGCATACGGAAAACGCCCAGGAACATTCTCCATCAGTATCCATTTCAGTATCTCCCCCCAATCCTTAAATTTTGGCAAAATCACTCTTGGAATACGTGTTTGCGAAAGCGACTTCGTAAAGGTCGGCACTTTTATTTCTCTATTTCTAACTTTATAGACAAACTCGTCTTTGGCATATTGTCCCTTCAAGTCTTCCCACTCATCCAGTGCCTTTCGGCAAAATGCGTCTAGGTGCATCTCTAAATCAGCATAAGTTTTCTTTAAAACCAAAACAACTTCTTCTTGCCCAGACTGCTGCTCTAATACCGCCATTGTATTTTTAATACCAAATAACTGTCTGGCAATTTCACTTTGCTTCTCCGCCCAAACACCATAGTTTCTAATCTCGTCTGATATTTCCGAAAGGTAACGTACACGTCTCGGTGGTATTATAAATTGCTTTTCACTTTGTCCCGCTCCAATCACTAAATTAGACTGCAATTCTGCATTGTATTCGGACAACTTACCCATCATCAACCGATACAACTTAGTCGTTCCAGGATCATTAAATTGAGAAGCAATCGTACCCACCACAGGCATGTCTTCCATCGGTGTATCCCAAAGATTATGGTTACGCATATACTGCTTAGCCACATCTCTCACCGCATCTTCTGCTCCACGTTTATCAAATTTGTTCACTGCGATAAAATCAGCAAAATCCAACATATCAATCTTCTCCAATTGCGAAGCTGCCCCATATTCTGGCGTCATCACATACAAAGACACATCCGAATGGTCAATAATCTCCGTGTCCGACTGTCCAATGCCCGAAGTCTCCACAATAATTAAGTCAAAATCGGCCGTTTTCAGAATATTCAAAGCAGATTGTACATATTTGGACAGTGCCAAATTAGACTGCCTTGTCGCCAAAGAGCGCATATACACATTGGGGTGATTGACCGCATTCATGCGAATACGATCTCCAAGGAGCGCGCCACCTGTTTTTCTTTTGGAAGGATCTACCGAAATAATCCCTATCTTCTTATCATCAAAATCCATCAAAAATCGACGGATAATCTCATCTACTAGACTTGACTTTCCAGCGCCACCAGTTCCCGTAATTCCTAAAATAGGTACTTTTGATTTAATGGCCAATTGATCAATTGCCGCCAAAGTCTCCTTATTCTCTTCTGGTGCATTCTCTGCCAAAGTAATCAATCGAGCAATGGATCGGTGACTGGTATCTTTCAGTGCTTTGGTGCCTTCTTTCAATGGCTGGGCAATCGAAAAGTCACAAGATTCAATCACATCGTTGATCATCCCTTGTAATCCCATCGAGCGACCATCGTCTGGCGAATAAATCCGAGTAATTCCATAATTTTGGAGCTCTTCAATTTCGGTTGGCAATATCGTACCGCCACCACCACCAAAAATCTTGATATGACCAGCTCCCTTTTCTTGGAGCAAATCGTACATATACTTAAAAAACTCATTGTGCCCGCCCTGATAGGACGTGATGGCAATCCCTTGCACATCTTCCTGAATCGCCGTATTCACGATGGTTTCGACGGAGCGATTGTGCCCAATATGGATGATTTCAGCCCCGGTTCTTTGCAAGATTCGGCGCATAATATTAATCGCAGCATCATGCCCATCAAACAGAGATGCAGCGGTCACTAAGCGTATTTTGTGCTTCGGTTGATATGGTTTTACTTCTTGGTAAGTCATAATTTGGTCGTATTTGGTCCCTTTCGGAAAAATAGGACACAAATATAGGTAAATTATGGGTAGGTATTCAATTGTAGCTTTAATATTCTATTCCCTATTACCCCAAGATAGCTCATCAAAATGGTCGCAAAAAGCACTGTGGTTAAAACATCGTCCTATTCAAGCAAAAATACGAATTGAGATCTTTGAAAAACGACCAAATTGCTGATAAGAAAACAATGTAATTTGTTTACTTTTCAAGATAAAAGCCCTTGTTTTTGCACAAATTCCTTGTGCTACACTAACAAAAAGAGCTCATTTTTAAAATATTTCAACTTTTCATATGTTAATTTTGTACTTTTGACTAAATTCGCCATACAGTAATTCACTCTTTTTTGTAAAATACTGAAAACGAGTCAGTTATGAGATTTCCTTATTTATCCCTTGCGGGAAATTGTTGGATGGTGGAAGTTTGATATTGATTTGTTGGGGATATTGGGGAGTTAGCTACAATCAGATTACTGAATATCATTGCTAACAATCTGGGAATAAAAAACAAAAAAAAAGAATTCATGAGAATAAATAATTATTTAATAACTGATATTCAAATACTAATTTTGATGTTAGTTGGAATGCTAGTAAGATGAAAATCATAAACCTAAATTCATTTATTGAATTCCATAACGTTGTCAAAGATTTTTCATCTGCAAACTATTTGTTTAGAGGACAACAGGATTTTGAATGGGAATTAATTCCAAAGATTGGGCGTGATGACTTTGCGAAGTCTGTTCCATCCTATTTTAAAGAGGACTTCATATTAAATAGTTGGCACAGATATGCGGAGCAATTAATTAGCAACAACCCTAAAGATAAATGGGACAAACTTACACTTGCTCAGCATCACGGATTAGCTACACGCTTACTTGATTGGACTAAAAACCCTTTGGTTGCTCTTTATTTTGCAACTTGCGACTTTAATAATGACCTTGATGGTGCTGTTTATATTCTAGATTTCAAGAATAAAACTATTCTTACCGAGAAATCAAGTCCATTTGATATTAATAAATCAGGAGTTTTTTACCCAAAAGGTCTTTCTGCAAGAGTAATTAACCAAAGAGGTGTGTTTACAATATCCCATAAACCTAAAATTAGTCTTGAGAAATCGCTTCATCAATATGAGTTTGTTAAGTTGAGAGTCGAAGGAAATTCAAAAAAAGAAATTCAAAAACAGTTAGAGCAATATGGAATTAATGAATTTTCAATTTACCACGATTTAGATAACCTGTCCAACTATCTGAATAGGTTTATTAGAAACAACGAATTGGATAAAATATAGGCAACAGTACCTAACGTTAGCAAGAATTAGTTAGTTAAAAAAAACATAATAAATGGAGTCATTCGTTGGATTAATACCACAAGAATTAATAGAAGATATTAAAAACAATAAATGTATCCTTTTTGTCGGATCAGGTTTGTTAAGATAAATAGCTGTCAGTCAATCCCTGCTGAATCTACCATATCGTCTCTTTACTTATGTACTCACCAGCGTAAGTTCCCTGAAACCAAATGCCAGGCTTTTGTGGTGGTTTTATTACATAAGTACTTGGGCGTCAGTATGATGTGCTACCTTACCCCTACGATACAACCTCGTATCCAGTTCCTGTTCGTCAGTACCGACCTTTGCAGTTCCGCTTACTTCAGTCCTAGGGTCACCCCTAGCAACCTTGCGGCTTACTAATGCTTCCAGGTGTCACCCCAGTGCATAAGAGATTTTCACTCTCTGGCTCAAATTATTCGGAAATAACTTGCTCTACCCACTTATGAGTTGTATATTCACCATTCAAGGCACACACAATAGATAAGACGCCAGAGCAGCCTATCGGCATGCATGCATCCGTCGCTTATCATTATCATTGACCATTGGCATTCATTAAAAAAGGACGTGAAAAACAAGAAGGAGAATCAAATATTAGTGAATAAGGTAAAAATGTACATTCAAAAAAATGTACATCAGAAACTACCTTTAGATGAATTAGCCAAAGAAGCCAATTTCTCGGCTTTTCATTTTCAAAGAATTTTCAAATCAGTTGTTGGAGAAACCCCAAAACAATACATAAAAAGAGTAAGGTTAGAAAATGCTTCTCATTACATTGCTCTAAAACCCAATGTATCAATACTTGAAGTCGCCTTTGAATTTGGATTTACTTCTCTCGAATCTTTTTCAAGAGCATTTAAAAACTATTACAATATTAGCCCAAATGGATTTCGTAAAAGCACAGAAGAACAACAAATTTCTACTATTCAAGCAAAAACAGACAAATCATTAGATGCTAAGTTGTTTTTGTCAAATAGTAATGATTCAAAAGTAGAAGTGGAAATAGTAAGACTACCTAAACGAAAAGCAATCTATATCCCAACTACATTGAAAAGTACAGAAACCATTTCAAATGGCTATAAGGTAATTGAAAAATGGTCAGAAGTACGAAATGTAGCAACACCAAAATCCGAACTGTTCGGTTTGTTGCTTGATTATCCTCTTTACACTTCCCTTGATAAATGTAGGTTTTACACTTGCATTTCTATGGAAAGTGAACCTTCAATTAGTGGAGAGGTTAATTATATTGAAATTCCTTCAAGAACATACGCATCTTTCAAAGTTAAAGGAGGCATTACTTCTCTTATTGAAAATATAACCAACCTCAATAAAAATTGGCTTCCTGAAAGTGGTTATGAATTTGCTCATTTCCCTGCCATAGTGAAGCCACTTGACAACCCGATTACTAACCATCAACACGATATACTATATCAAGTTTTTATTGTAGTGAAACCCAAATAAAAGATTCGCAAGAAATGTTAAATGGTTCGCAAGAAGTGTTAAAGAATACTTTATAAGTCATCCTATTTTTGCATCAGTTTTAATCAAATTGATAGAAAATATGAAATATATTATTTTTTGCTTTGCCTTATTTCTTAACAAAGTAGAAGTCTTAGCCCAACAACCAACCCAAACAATAAAAGGAACTGTTATAGATGAGGATTCTCAACAACCAGTTCCGTTTGCCACAGTTATCGTATTAAATACGGACCCCATAGTTGGTACTACTACCGATATTGATGGTAATTTCAGAATAGAAAACATTAGTATCGGAAGATACGACCTTGAAATCTCATTTTTAGGGTATGAACCTGTTATAATGAAAGAAATTACAGTTTCTTCTTCAAAAGAAACCATTGTTAAGGTTAGTATGAAAGAAAGTGCTTATTCCTTGGATGAAGTTGTCATAAAACCAAGATTGAATAAGGAAAAGCCTTTAAATAAAATGGCAACAGTAAGTGCCAGAATGCTAAGTGTAGAAGAAGCAAAACGCTATGCAGGTGGATTTGACGA
>JAUTBZ010195531.1:0-21737 GCA_032361785.1 Lepetodrilus galriftensis | reverse complement strand
CTCCCTTCAACTCTCTCTCTCTCTCTCTTATCTCTCTCTCTTACCTCTCTCTCTCTTTCTCTTCTCTCTCTCTCTCTCTCTCTCTCTCTCTCTCTCTCTCTCTCTCTCTCTCTTTCTCTCTCTCTGTGTCTCTATCTCTTATTTCTCTCTTTCTCCTCTCTCTCTCTCTCTCTCTCTCTCTCTCTCTCTCCCTTCCCGCAACTCACTCTACCTCAATCCTTCCATCCCTCCATTTCTTTCTCTCTCTCCTCCATTTCTCTCTATCTATATATATATATAGATCACCCCTCACTCTCTATTCCCCTCCCTCACTTCAGAAACATAACATATTCATATGACTACACTCTACCTGGACTCTGCATCATTCTACACAGACTGAGTCACTGAAAATATAAATATTGAATGGTTGACCATAGATCAGCTTAATAACACATAAACTTTGCAACATGTGTAACTTACATGTGATGTACTAGATGCTTATTAAACTGATTTATGGTGAACGATTCATTTATTCATTTTGGCAACACAAGAAAATTCCAATATATTGTTGAAAATAAAGCAAACTTGATCAAGTTATTTAGAGTAAATGTGTTTCGCTATGATGGCTTCATACCATGGAGCCCTCACATGACTAAAGCCACGGATATAACAGGCATGTGTTTTGTAGATTTATCTCCTTGTAATGCCCGCAATGCAGTTCCATGCGGTGTACAGTCAGACATCGTGTACAGTTGTTCAAGATGTCGTTCCTTTGATTTATCCGGCTATACATAAGCATGTTTATTAACACGCAAACAGTTGAACTCTTCTAAATTCAGTCTGGATGTTTTAAAACTTTTATAAACTGAATTTGGAATGTGTTTTTTAGGTAGGCTTTGTAGAGAGAAATACATTTATATAAATGATCTTGACAAACTTGGCATGTTTTGTGTTCCTGGGTTTGGAGGACTTCAAGTAGTGTCTGTGTTGTGTTTAAGAGTTATAGATTGTGCTTCTCTGGATGTCCGACAAGGATGCGTGTGTAGAGATGGCGATAGTGTCGTATTTCATTATTTGTTATTGACTTCTATTATGTTATAATTGCTATGGTATTGCAGTAAGTTTAATTAGAAATGATTAATTATTCATAGTATTATCCTTTTATTTGCAGTTTACTAGTTACCCCTGATGATTCCAGTATTTTACTGATGAAATGTTAAAGTGATTATTTGATGGTTTTTGATAATTTTTTACATTTCTGCAATATTATCCATTTTCACTATTTGATAGTTTTTGATGATTTGTTGACATTTGTGGAATATTGTCCATTTCCTGTGAAACAAACCATTAGGTGTATGCTTAATCACGGAATAGTACATGTATGTTTGTCTATGTGTGACCATTATCGTATTGTGTAAAGGCTGTAGTATATTAATGCATCGCAATATTGAACGAAGCGAAACAATTTATGACATTTCTGCTCGTCTAACTTTACGACCTTGTACAAAAGCATTAGATCCAATAAAAATCCATAGATTAATGTACAAAATGACGTTTCCTCGGTGTTTTAACAATTCATCGATTCTTAAATATCTATAGAGAAAAAACAACTGAAAGGCCCTACTCAAAGATTGGCAGTCTTAGACAGACTGTAATTTTGTATGCTGGTACGAGTCTAAATAGCGAACTCTCCTGCCGAGTGAGATAACATGTTTCCTGTCAGAGGATTCACCTCTGTGTTCGCATTCAGAGTATTTATTATGTGAAATCATGCACATGCACAATCTGAAAGTTCAAGTTGAATTTCCATCTTTTTTTCTATTAATATTGAATTTAAAGGAGACTGTTTTAACCTTCTCACTGCCAGATTTGTCACAATTACTGTTCTGTGAGGAATCTACAGTAGATACTGGGATAAACATGGTTAATGTTTGAATTTGAGTAAAAACGTTCTATGACGATGTAATATTGAATCTGTCACTCCCTACTAACGGAAGACTTAATGCAAGTTAATATCATAACTGTGGCATTGGTTAACACTGGGTAGACACACTGGGTAGACACACTGGGTAGACACACTGGATAGACACACTGGATAGATACACTGGGTAGACACACTGGGTAGACACACTGGGTGTGCATTGGCAGGACATTGGCAGGACATTGGATTGACACTTGATGGGCATTGGATGGGCATTTGGTGGATCCTTTATATGGATAACATACCATGCTTATCATTACAAGCATCATGCAAAGATATAGATCAATATGATATCAATCATGTTATTGTAATTATTTATATAAGTGTGTGAAGTTCACAGTAAAATTCAACGTGACCGATTTAATTATGTAAGAAATATTCCATTTTTTATTTGCGATGAAAATATGTTTACAGTTCAATATTATGTCATTTAAAAAAAAAGATGTTTGATTGCAGTTGTTTATTTCATATAAGACATACATTCAAATAAAACTTCTGCTTTTTCTTTCGTGTAGGCAGAACATGTCAAGATGGCATAAACTGGTGTAATGTTCCAAATTAAAAATGCTACTTCTTCTCATATAACAGGGCTGATTAGATGCTTGATTACTACATTGTGCTTAGAGCTTAGATTACATTACAAAGGCCCAGAGCGTTAACTCTCATAATTTTGCTTTTCATATCACAATTTGGATTTTGCATTTCCTTGATGTATCCCTACTGGATGCGAGTCAATAACGCAGAGTACACAATGATATAAGATAATATGAAAATCCATTACCACACGCAAGTCACAAGGAACGACAACCTCCAGATTTCGATCACAAATACCCCTCCATTAGACGTATTATTGGTGGCAGAATCTGGGTCTCTAAGTGTGGTACTAGAGCATGTTCCTTCTTTGTGGACTTCCCGGGATTACAGCGGGGTGCGAGGAAAGTGTTAGTTTGATCTCACCTCTCGACACCGCCATGATGGAATGAGACTGGTCTTTGCGAGTAATCCTTGAGGAGAGGGACGTACGTCGCGGAGACGTCGTTGATGTTGGGTTGTCGCAGCAGGGGAAAGTGGGGTGCAGGATGGGGGGTGGTAGACCGGGATCAAACAACACAGCAGTAGCCATCGTTGCTGCCAACGTGCATTTACTAATGGAATATCACTCATGACTCGCTACAGAGTGGGGGTCTAGGTTAATCATGAAATTGAGCTCCTTTTGTTGCTCAGATAGAGGGGCACTCTAGATGTATGGGCAATGGAATATAGTATCACTTGGGGGGAAATATTGTTATAGTCGATTACGTTTGTACACTACAAGTAAATAGGTGGGTAATAAGGTGATATGGTGTCGACACACACGCCGGCTTTTGGGAATTGTTGTATTACCGTTAGTGGGCTAATATTTGTATACTTAGTGACGTCTAGTCACCATGGTCACTGCGCAGTTCTCATTGATATTGCCATTTTCTAACATATCTAGTAAGCATATAAATAAATGAAGACCCATATGTTTATATTCTTACTAGATGCTTGTACGCATCTAGTGGAATCTGATCTTGACACTTTCTCATTAATGTAGAGCTATTTTCTACCAGAAATATATGGGTCTCCTTGTACCATGAACAGGCACGCGGAAACTTATTGTAACTTTATCTACCATTATTTCTTATTTATTCCATTAATAATTTATCAGCATTTAATTTATCGTGCATAGGATATGCAATAAAACAGGAATATGCGGAAATAGAGCTTAATTTGTGCACATTTCCAACATGCTTAGGGTGAAGATCAAAGGTTCTGCTCACTAATATCTTCATTATTCTGTGATAAAACATGGATATCTCACCACAGTTGACATCACATGGGATATTGCACTGGATGTGATGACGTCAATACTAATATCAAGCAGTTTTTCTACCCCATCTGAGGGATGGCAGCTTTGTGCTTTAGGTTCAGGACAAAACTGCATAATTACACTACAGAACAGCAAACGTTAAGTCTTATTGTATTTATTAAATATTTCCTGATTGATCTCACCAGGCTCGTCTTTATTGGAATCCTAGGAAGATTTATCTTTCAAAAGTGTCGAGAGAAACACGTAATAACTGAAACCAAACTATGCTGACAGTGATTCTGAATATTCTTGAAGAACTTTGTCCATTGAAACACCAGGCCCCGAGATTACGAAACTTTCTGAGCACAAAAACGTACTCAGACTATGACGTCACATGACGTTTTATGAACAAAATTCTGAGTTGAGTACGAAATCGTACTCAGAAAAGTTTCGTAATCTCGGGGCCATGTCTTGCCACTGAAGCTACATACACAGCTGACTGGTGGTGTTCTACCTTAATAGCAGTATGTATCTGTATGCTGTTCTCTATATCTGTATGGTGTTCTCCATATCTGTATGGCGTTCCATATATTGCATCTGTAGATAATGAAACACAGGCATGTAACAGCGTCATGACCATAGTCTAATACATTTTGTGTTACTCACCAAGAACACTAGGATTAGTTTAACCATGCTGAAGGCAAATCAGAAATTCTCTAAACTACAGTGTGTCTAATCCAGCAGGGAGAGGGTTAATCACTCAGAACTTGGCATCACTGCCAAGATTAATACACTGGGGATTTTAACTCGGAAAGAACACACTTTATGCACTAACCACTCATAACCAGTAACCACTACAGACTTGCATCAGACTTCTGAAATCACCACTGTGGGGATTTAAGCTCTGAACCACAGATTTATGCACGAACCACTCGATCATGAACCACTAACCACCAGCGCATTATGCTAGACCTGTGAGAGCATGAACTACTACTGAGATTAGCACACTGTGGGGATTAGAACTCAGAACCACACATTTTATTAACTAACCACTCCAGCATTGCATCAGACCTATGAACTCATCAGCACTGCTAGGATTAATTCACTGTGGGGATTAGAACTCGGAAGCACAGATGTTATTAGCTAACTACCACAGCATTACAACAGACCTATGATTACTACACTGTGTCAGGGGATTAGAACTCGGAAGCACAGATTCATGAGCTAACCACCTAGTAACCAGCAACTGCTGCAGGGCATCCAAGTCAACAACCTTGAGAGAGTCCTCACTCATCCCGGCACGGTCTTCACAATGTAGATCTGTGCTGTAGCAGACAAAGAAACGACCCAGGCTGCTTCTAATCAAATCACATGTAAAATAAGTCAATTATGAGTTGCGATGTAATTGTTTGTGGCAGGATTTGTGTGGCTGGCATTGCCCTCAAGAGATCCGTAGAATCCCAAATGGATCACTTTCTGTGTAGGGTCAGTAGGCAAGGAAAAGGGAAGCAAAAACACAGGGCTCTTTCCCTCTGAAAATTGTCAATCGAGAAAATGTTCTTTATTGGATTGCATGAGGAGAGTGCTAGACTTTGCCTGAGCTGTCGGTGATTTCGTGATGACCAATTAACTCATTATGACTAGCCAAGTGCTAGACTGTATGTGTGTTGGTATCTTAGTGCAATATTGATTGAAAGATTTGCAGTGTGATGTCAATGTCTAGGACTTGGTAAGGATATTGGGTGTTAAGATCTATTCTTAACTTTCTCTTATGATGAATGAGGTTGGTGTGCCAATTTCATGAATACGACTTCCAGAATGAACCAGAAGTATCGACAGTTTCATGCAAGGTCGTTGTGGCTATTTTCAACGACCATCTTTTAAACAGAGGGTTGTTCTGTGGTCTTTATAAATGGGCACTCTTGCAACACACAGGATTTGGTTTTCATCTCAGAATCAATTCAGCCCAATAATTACCTGGCATTGACATTTATGGTAGGACTTGAAATGTGTATACTGTATAAGTATTAGCATGTTGTGGAGAATTTCATCAGTCTTCACATGCTAGTACAAGTTGTGGTTGTCAGAGAAAGGACCTCGATCAATGGCCGCCACAACTGTTGCTCCAGAGATGAAGAGCGTTGCATTTAGGACTCAGGTTTTTTTTAGCAGTTCAATTTGAAAAGAGTTAAATGGCTCTGTGGTTGTAATCCATGCAAATGTTCTGAGCGAGTCTTGGCCGAGTCTAATGGTGGCAAGCATCCAACGGAGACATCGGCAAAAGCACAACATGAGTCAGGAGGAATTGTGGGATAGCCTGCCAATATCCCCACTTCCTGTCAGGGTCATTACCGATGAACATAATGAAATATATCTCTGTGTTGTGTATTTTACAGATGAAGTCGACTTGCGACGAGGGAAGACATTTTTCAGACAGCGTGTCAAGAAACGTTGACAAATATTTGTAGAAGCTATAGGGCTGTTGAGAGAGAGAGAGAAAAGAGCATTCGGAAACAATGTTCTTGTTTAATTCGAAACTGCAAGTAGAAAGCATTGAGACATTGGATCAATGTTGGACATGGAAACTCGGTTCTGTGTGTCGTGAGTTCTGAAATGAAGACATTACCGCCACTGTCTGCCAACCAGTGTGATGCTCTGAGGAAACATTTCTTACACATGTCAATGTGAGATCAATAGAAAATACATTAGTCAGGGTGTTGCTTTTCTTCATCACAAGACGCAGTTTTATGTTATAATGGGACACATTGCACTATATAAAGGTACATTAAATGAAGACATTAACTTGAAATATTTGTGTCATGTTAATCTTCGCCAACATTTATTTATTACCGGTATTCTTTTAATCCAGTCCTTACTGGATCAGGCACAGGTTCTTTGCGTCATTTTAATATTCGGCAAAATTAATTTATGATTCTATTAACCCTTTCCCTGTTGGATCAGGTACATGTACAGTGGTTCTTTAGGGCATTCTCAGTTGTTTTTAGCATGGAGAGAGTTAAAGCGTGTATGTTTGACATGATGACCACATCCACATTGGTTTAGCTTAAATCTGGACCTCTGAAAATAATTGACCTCCACATGTATGGTATGTCTTGGAATGCTTGAGTAACGATGCCAGTAGTTTGGGGTTGGTATTAGTTTGCTGGGCAGACCACAAACACAAATACCAGATTGATAGATCTCTTGCAAATGTTTTTGATTTATCGCCAGCAAATGCTATCGGCAGGACATATTTGTGAAATGTTGCTCCTGGTCACAATGATAATGCTGACTCGAATGTGCGGAATGCAGATAACCGTGTAGGATTAGACGCCATGGGGGGATTGTACATAGCGTCTGTAGGGTGGTAATAGCTGATTGCACAATGCTTCACATGCAGATGAAGAGAGTGATTTGTTTTGGCAGAGTTCTAACAAAGGGAACATCATCAGTGTTATTACACAAGTCATAACACAAATATACAGTGCTGGAAATACGCTATGCATGTGTAAGAAACGTTGATTTCAATATAGATGTTTGAATTTGTATGTAATTGTAGCCATGTGTGATTTAACAAACTGCTCTTCTCAGTCATTGAGGCTTAGGCTAAGTCGGTAATGTGTTTCACTCAACAAGGATTTGAATCCCAGAACAGATTTGGGCCGGTTACATATTGATTTTTATTTGAGAAGTCACATCTAGTTTACTTTTGATTCTATACTGATAAATCTATTTTCATCTAATAGCAAGTTGAATGTATACACTTTCCCGATTTGTTTGTAAAAAATAAGTAGCGAGTAAATACATAGAGATTATCCCTAAGTACAGGATATGTGTACAATAACTAAAGACACAAGGTTAATAATCTCTACGTAAATTTATATCTGTTACATGTGACAACTTTATCATTTCTTATATTTTTTTTACTCAAATATGTAAAATCAACTCATGAGGGTCCATTTACGGTATGCATTCTATAAATATCTATAGTTCAGATGATGGGTCAATGAATTCTAATAGAAACATGTCTTGTATTACTTTGATGTGGCCAGAACTTAGGTGGATGCTCTTGACTACACACTACTATGCTCATTCAAAACTTGCAATGGCTTTGATCATCAAATATAGGTCTATGCTCGCCTACGTAACACTCCAGATTGTTGCAGTATGCAGGTAGTTTGTTGTTAGTTATTAAGGATATCGTGAGTAGTTACATAAGGATGATGTTTTCTGTGGATGTTTTCTGTGTTCAATGGACGTACTAATGTCATTAACATGTACACCTTTTATCCATTAATATGTTTTATTCATAAAACCAATTAATTTTCATTGATAAATTTTAACCTTTGTCATAATTGTTGTCGGCATCATCATCACTATAATTATGATTGCAAGGCAAGGTGATCATTGATGGCAATGGGTATGCTCTCAGTTGTTTCTAAAAGTGTTAATTGATCAGCAATATTGTCCATCATATCCTTCTGTCTGTCACTTAAAATAATTGCCTTATTTTCTTGCAATCAATTTCTATTCTTTACCTCATCTTGCTCACAAATTTAAGTGAGTAGCAACAGGTGTTCCAGCCCCACCCTAGCTACAGCCTATATGTGGAACTTCACTGTTCATTATCACAGCTTTGTGTTGCACAGACCAGATTATCCTACCTTACAATGCAACTTTCTTCTTACTTGACTTTTACAAATTTCCATATACCTCACCTGGGAGGTTTACAAATAATTCACTTACTACCCGCTGCTATATGACAATTGCATACTGCCTTTTACATATGAGTCGAGGGTGACCGCCATGTTTTGTGAGGTCATAACTTCTAAGTACGGCCAAACTGATCTATGACTATTTTCAGGCAGAGAAACGTTCAGGCAGCTGCATGTGCATGGAATATTATCGCAGCTGCATGTGCATGGAATATTATCGCAGCTGCATGTGCACGGAATATTATTGCAGCTGCATGTGCATGAAACATTATCGCAGCTGTGTGTGCATGGAATGTTATCACACAGCCATGTATGAACAGAATGTTATTGCACCCATGTGCACACAGAAGATATCGCAGCCATGCATGCATAGAAGGTTATCACCCCCGCATGTGCACAGAACATCACAGAACATTTTAGCAGCTCCGCACACCTCAGTAATTACAGTGTCTCACTAGTTTGGGTATTATTTATGTAGATCTGGTGATTCATTGAGTAAATGCTTAAGAATCAGCACTTGGATTTAATTGTGTCTGGTTGGCCCACGGTACCACGGTACCACTGAGAGGTGATCAATCATAGGACCGGTCCTTGCAGCTCTGACTAATCGCCTGGACCACGTCCTAAAGCACCGCAATTTCTGAACTGTTGGTACCGACAGCTTACAGGAATCTGTGAAATATGGCCACTTCAACTGTCTCTCAGAGTCTTAGTATGCAACAGGAGCCAGCAATTTAGGCTTGGAATATGTTTAGAACTGTTGGCAACACGGCTCACTGTTATGAGGCTGTTCTGACCAGCATGGTTCCTCTGGTATTGACACTGTCGAAGTCTGATCCGGAAGCCGGAATTCTTCCTGGAGAATGTTCAGAACTCAGGGAATTCAGCCAGTTTTTTAACAATCTTTGGTATCGTTAAATTATCGTCAGTCTTTGTGTTTTACTTTTATTCTCAGATTATTGCAAAATGTTGTTAGTAGTAAAGAGAACACATTGCTCCTATGTTGTAAGAGCATGTTGTATGTCCTAAACCTCCATCCTTTATGCATTAATAAATTTGTATGTGTCTGTTTGCTGATGCCAACACTGAGAAATAGTTTCTAGGTATTGATTGTATCAAAATTTCTCTGAAGAATAGACTGGTCCCATGATTGGTTAAAAATGGGTAAGAAATTGCATATATGCATTAATGAAAAATAAATACATTTACGTACATTTTTAAACCAGAAGAAGAGTGTCAGTGAGCACTTTATACAGTTTATTTGTGGCAACCCTATCCTATGATTAAAATGTGCCAAAACTCAATTATGTCTAAATAGAATAGAGTAAAGAGTCTATATTATCATTGGTAAATTCTTGAAATGTACGTTACATTGAGTAATGTACATTACATTGACTAAATGTGGTTGCCCAAATTCTATGAAATGATAATTTGGTTGCCCAAATTTATTATTATCACAAAATTAATGTGGTTGCCAAAATTCTACGAGGATACACATGCTGATAAAATCATATTTTCATACTGGATTTCATTATCTAGTGGCAATATCTCACGCATGAGCTGCAAACAAATTAGTGGGAGATCGCCCCAACGAAACAGGACCAACTTAGAGCGTTCAACTTTCCACAAATGTTTCTATTCATGGTAGTAGATAATACTGATGTCAAGAAGATTCAATATATTGATTTTTCTAACACTGAATCCAGCCTAAGCCTGGCTCATGAAGCTGCTTCTACCGTATCCCGACCGGCATCAGACCTTGATGACTTGAAGGCGAGCTCAAGACAGGACATGAAATATTACAAGTAGTCTTTACCTCTCACTCATCGTTTATTGGATAATTTAACCCACAAAAATAAAAAATCATAATTTCCATGTTGTGTTCTTGGCCACTTGCTAACAGGATCAGTATAAAGCTTTTGCTAAGACTCCAATCGAGACATAGTTACAGTTGGCGGCAGTTCTCGTTGATCAGGTTTGACTTACTCGTAATTGGAATTGACGACGTTTCATGTCAGCCTTGAAAAAAAACCATCCGACGATGAACTGCGTCGGTTGTTCGGTCCGGTTATTGAAGTCTGTGGAATGGAGTTTATACACACAAGGCTGAATAGAAGCGGTCCCTATAGGAACTGCTAGGCGCCATGTAATGAACTTAGGAACAGTTATAACACTGCATCTCGCAGATGAATGCCAGTGTTGCTTCCTGAATAATGACAAATCCTGGTTTTTGTGCGAGTTATGTGAAACTAATACATTGATTTGATTTGCTGTTCTGTGAAGGAAAGTAGAAGAGATATGTCTGTGTGATAGCATCGCCCACAAAAGGGACGGACCGTACGGTCTCTTGCCAAATCGGACATCCGAATATTTTATTTGAATTAATGATTACAAGATTGAAATGATTCCTGAACAATTTAACCTGTGGACCCTGCAGAAAGTCTTCTCCATCTCTGTTAACCCTCTCCCTGCTGGATTAGGCACATGTACAGTCCTTTAGGGCATCTCCAGTTGCCTTCAGCATGGAGAGGGTTAATAGAGTCTATGGCCTAAGGATGTTCAAACGATCAATTCTGCATAGACTGGTATTTGTGAATATAAGTATTTATTACAGCTATTTTCGAAGGAATGGATTGAATTGCAAGGTGATACCCGAAGAAGCTGAATGTCAAATATGCAGCAGTCAATCTGTGTTTCACCCACACATTCAATGGTACTTGCTGCGTAGTCTTGTCTCAAACCCAAGCAAAACCTGCTGTGTCATCAATTTTTTTAAGAATGTCTTTTAACAATGACATTGTTGTATAAATATAGTTTGTAAAACTGCACAATCCTGATGTATATTTTAAATTTTAGAAAAAAAACAGTTCTTTTGAGCTAAAACACAGACATTTTAAAAGGATTATTCTGAAAATACTGACATTCCATGTCAAATGCATAATTAACATTCAGCTTTATTGTCTCTGTATCATCCAGTGTACTCACAAATAACCATAATATCCAGTGTACTCACAAATAACGATAATGTGTTCAGCCTGTTAAGCCTACTCACGGTGATAAATATTATTGCCCTTGATCAATGGATCACAATGTACACTCATCTGCTGTTCTCAGCTCCCTAGGGAGTACTCAATCCAAGCTGCCATTTCCCAATGCTATACAGTTTCCATTCCATATTCTGTATCATCCTAACCAGTGTACATTAGCTAGTACACATGTACATTATCTTCTGGGTGAATGGATAATTTTCAAAATAAGTCACTTTACTTACATTTGATATAACAGGATTTTAATCTGAACATTTCAGTGTCGGGTGAAGAACAAATCCAGATAGTTGAAATCCATCATTCTATTCAAATTCCAATCAGAACCAATAACGTTTGACTGGCAAGCTCCGTGATTTCTGTGCCGTGCTATGGGACCATGCTAATGAATATTTCATAAGCGTTATGATTTATGAGCATATGCTATGGTAAGCATGAAGATTGTAATAAATTGATAATGTTCTTCAATTTATATGGTTGAAATGCACTGTTAATTCTCAAGTTGCAGTTAAATGCAGTCAAATTGACTGACATCTATTTAAGAAGTTAAATTAATTAAGTACAATTTGATGATACTCATTAGTGGTTGATATAAATAATTGAGGATCTACCTCCTCAGATGATCAACAGCGATAGGGCTATTAATAAGGGCACTGGGTTAAGCCACACCTGTTTGTAGACAGACCTGAGAGTTCTGTTTTGGTACATCTGCTCGCTAACATCATCAATGACATGATCTTGACACATAAATCATGAATGTCCCCATCCCTCATACAAAGAGTTCCACTAACTACACTGAATTCAAAACATCTGGGTGGAGTTGTGCAAAATGTTACCCACAAATGGTAACACATATGCTTACCTAAACATTTCATAGAAGATTGGCCGCAATTTGATTTGTATCAATTTGAAACTTTGTACTTGAATGCTGAACCAAGTGCTAATTATTAGGTAGATGATCTTACTCTATTCAACTCCTATGTAGAGGTGGCTGGCAGTTTAACCTTCTTGATGTTTTTGTCAACTGCTAATGCCCTACAGAGCAATACCAGAGTAAGAGGGTTAAGATGGTACAAAGGTTAGTGCATCAGATTACAGGTTCTGGGTTTTAATCCAATATGGGATTCAAATACTCCACAATTGATGTTCCATGTTTGAAAGGGATTGTAATGTCTGCATACATGAATCATTGATATAGAGTAGTGATGCTACAATTATTTCATCTATATTTGACTTTGAGATCTTATTATAAAGCATATTTCTTATAGATTCCCATCCAGATGTAAACGCATCATCCCGATTACTCAATCCCCAGCTGACCATGATGGCAAAATGGCTTATATATGTGCACAATGTGTATATATACTAGTATCTAGGTAACTACAAATGAGATTGACTTTTACACTAATCACATCTCTCTCTCGCTCTCTCTCCCCGGCTGTGGAGCCAGCATTTAATCAAGCCAGATGTGTATTTATATTGTTAGCCTCTCAGACCAAAGTATTTATTACAGTCATTCATTTGCTTATTCCAAGACTTAAGGTACAATTATCATGGAATTGGCTTTCAACTATTACCTTCCTCCTCTTCAACTATTACCTTCCTCCTCTGTAGCAAGATTACTACTGAGGGTTGATAACAGCAGTTCTTTTAAATAATATCTTCTTTTTTTTTAGGTTGATATTGATTAATATGCTTACCGTAGTAACATTGTAAGCTAGGTTTGTGCACAACTGTAATACGGATATACATGTTGATACAATGAATCTATGATTAATTGTATTTCGATTGGCTATTACAGGTAAGAGCTGTATACCAGGTAAGGAAAGGTATTACAGGTAAGAACATGGTGATTAGGTGTATAGGTCATCAAGGAAATCAATAAGTATGTTTTCCGTCATGATAAAATCCAATTTTCACTTTCATTATCTGATCATCCTTGTGAATCTGTTCAATTTCACCTTGATAATTATGTCCAGGTAAATTGTTTCTCAGCATGCGAGTTCTGCCATTGATATTGGCTGGTATTTTACCTTATTGTCATCTCACCTTCAGGGAAAGTGTGGGATGATTTTTTTCTAAGGAATATGTTCACTTTTGATGATGGAATACATTCCTGATTATCATGGGTTGCATGCCAGATGGTTTACTCGTGTTAGTTGTAAATCATAACAAACACGACATTGATGGTTCCAGATTTGGTACAAAAGACAGCAGTCATGTGAAATAAGCCACTAAATGTTGGATGAGCAATACTTACTATCAAAAATTTGAGTTTTAATTTAATTCCGTTCCAGTTAACTTCAAGAAATGCCCACAACTGCAATTTTGAATATGGAAACGTTGTTTTATAGCCAAATGTCACTCCCTGCATTGAATAACAAACGTTATTATACTGTTGGTGATGCATAATGCATTGCACAAATGTTAACGATTCCCTAAAACAATTACATGATCCTGATCTCACTCCAGGTAGTGGCTGCGTAACACTGTATTATGTACAACCTTATAGATCTGTGCACGGTTCTCACGAGTGTTGGGGAAAATAATATCATCAAGGTCAGGGAACTATCAGCGACTATCGAGGATGTTGACCTGGTGTGCGTATAACTAAAAGGTCATTCATATAGTCTGGACGTAATTCCATGAATACGTCATAATATTACTTTAACAGGAAATTATGTAAGTCTTGATTTATGCCCGGACTACGGGTGACCATTTCGATAAATGTAGTCTTGGTGCCGAGATTACAAAACATTTTGAGTACGATTTCTTGCTCAAGCTCAAATTTTATGTTGGGTTTTATGGAAAGGTTTCCTCATGATATAGGGTCAATCCTTACTACATAATGTGTATTGAAACCTTTTGGCCAATTGATTTTTTTATATACTAGTATATTTCTTGTACATCTTTAGCAATATAGTAATGATGGAAAGTGAACCCCTGATAACTTTTGTGTTATAGTAATATCTGTATATATAATTCACTGAAATTTCCAACGTCAATTATTTTCCCGCAATATATATATTAACTGTAATTATTATCAAATTTCATGGACCAAAGGTATACTATACATGTAATGATAGTGGGCCTCATTAATCATATACTCCAACAGTTGTGTTGTCAGAATAAGTCATTGTTGACTTTCTATAACAAATGGATAATTATATCTGATAAATCTACTCAAGTACACTTCCTGCTGTAGAAAAACACACCAGGTATTTTCACCTTTCTTATGCAGCTTGTCATAATTCCAACCAACAATAGCCTTTCACGGTGTTGCAGGCGTTCAACCCAACCAGCTGCTAAATCAGTCTCGCCCGATGTTGATCAATTATTAAAGTGTGTCAAAAACGGCATTTAATGAATCTGATTACCTCTGCGCTTCCTGGAATGTATCGACAGAAAGAGCCGAATGGTTCCACAGTTTGGATTACGACGCCACCGCGTGCATGAATGACCACGGATCCACAACCTTGGGGAGTAGGTGCACGTGTCCTTCATATTGCTCACTCTTGGCATTGAATACACCATTTTGATTAATATCTGGTTGGTGATAAGGTATTCAAAGTGAAATGTGTGTGTATAGCAGAAAGCTTGACATATGGTTCTTGAAGGACTGGCCCCGAGAATATGAAACTTGTTTGAGTACGAACTCCTGCTGAAGTCCAGGGGGCCTATTCTTGAAACGTTCTCATGATCGTAAGATAATCTTAGCGATGCTTATAGTATGGCTACGAACTGTTCTTAAGCTAAGAAGTTCGTAAGAACGTTTCGAGAATAAGCCCACAGGTTTTGTTCACTAATACCCATATCAAACAGTATCAGAGCTTCACTTTCCAGCATTTTTATATTGCTGAGGATGTTATGAATGTTCACCTTCTAGCACTTTAAATTACAGCTTGGGTTGTATACTCTCCAGGGAGTTGAGAAGGTGAAACGAGTGCACATTGTTCGATTGACTGGAATAATAATGTAGCTATGTGAGAAAGTTTTTGAGCATGGATTTGATGCAATACTATTACTGCTCATTATTATTATTACTATTATTATTATTACTATTATTATTATTATTATTATTACTATTATTATTATTACTATTATTATTATTACTATTATTATTCATGTACTTTATTGATAGTTAAACAAGTCGTGATATTAGTGAAAGATTCTAGAAAGTGACTTTAAACCCCAATACAAAAAAAAATAAAATACAAAAAAATATTGATAGTGCCTGTATTTACGGTATCTGTGTAGTTATTCCACCATTCACCTTCTACTTGCTAGGTCAACCAGAGATGCCCTGCTTTGCAATTAATCTAGCAGAGAAAGGGTTAAAACAGACCACATGACCTCCGTGGAAAACCGTAAATCAATCTGACTACTTATTTGAGTATAACAGTGCTTGCCATAAATTTCAGAATATTTATGTCTGGAAGCTGATTTGAATGTTCATTGCTTTGAGAATGGAGTTAACCATTTCTGAAGTGATTTTTATTCTGTTGTGTATCTACAGACTGCTGTGTTGGTGAGATGTCTGGTCTCCAAGGATATCTGTGCCTGTGAAGTACGTCCACTGAGTAGTTGAAGCAAGTTAAGAAATATATATACTCCTGTGTATAGTAATGCTCACATACAGTCTTCGCACGGCTTAACTACGAGATCGATAATAAACTAATCACTACAAAAAATAATGTTCACATGGAGTTGAAATTGGTGTCGTTCTGGGACAATCTTCACATAAAGCTTTATGGAACTGTGGTCGTAATCCGTATTATTACACCAGTGCTGTATACTGAATTTAGCGCTGAGGGTTGATTTATGAAACCAGGCTGAGATCCTTAATACACAATCCATTGCTTTAACAACCGCCATGAAATATCCACTATACAGGAACACGGGCCGTCCAAAAGTTGCCAGCCAATATTTCAAATCTGAGGATATGATTGGTTAACATGAACACTTATCAATAAGTCGGGCATTCCCCTGTGAGAAGGTTGCCCCATTAAGTCTGATTGAGTTCTATGTCGGATTGAGTCACGTGTTCCTCTCAAGTCACGTGACCTTCCAAGTCACGTGAACTTCCGAGTCCTGTGAACTTTGGGCTACAGGCAGTAGTCAGCATCCCTAGTGAAGATTGGGAAAGTGATTTTACTTAGTACCACAGATTTGTTAGAATGATTACAAGTAAGTAGAAGTGAGAATTGGGGTACTTTTTTAATACATGAAGACCCATGATGGAGGCAACCAGTGATCAGAAAGAATAGTACAGAAATGCCTTAAAGAACAGTAGCTTACTCCAGCAAGGTCACTCTCATGGTCATCACATTCTAAAATCCTATCTTCTCTGGACAGTATTACAATATAGTTAATGTACATAGTATTTAGCTAATGCTCCAGGAATAGATGGTATTGAATGGTAGGTCAGTAGTTAAGGTCACTGAGTACCTATAACAAATATTAAACTTAAAATAAATTAATATTGATACATTTCCAAGGAAAATGTACCTATAACAAATATTAAACTTAAAATAAATTAATATTGATAAATTTCCAAGGAAAATGCTTCAAGAATGCAATTGGTGTACTTGTATAGTATTTATATAATTTGAACATGGTTCAAAAGAAATTATGATGTCAGATCTATTTTGGAGACTGAAGCTGACCTCCATTTCAGACCTCATCAATTAACTCCTGCTGGTTAGTTAACTCCTGCTGGTTAGGCACTAGCATTACTCTTCAAGGCATCTACATTTTCCTCCAGCATTGAGAGAGTTAAATATATATCTGCCCAGAACCCACTTAATATTTTTATGTTTATCCAGTATTGGATATTAGCATAAATGATCAGGGTTATAACTTAACTTTAAAATGTACTCGCCCGAATAATGATATAAATAATAAAACATGAAATTTATACTAGCCCGTAGGATACCTTTAACAGTAGGAGAAATTGATCGGGCTGCTGGGTGAGTGGGAACTTATAACCCTGAATGATGAAACCTAAAATTTCCAGGAGGAACAAAATCATATTTCCAATAAGAAATTCTGAGATTAGAGTCATTAATTAAAAGCAATTATTCACAATCTCTGGATAAAGTTTGCATGGAAAGCTGTATCCTAACATTCTCACTGCTGGATTAATTACTAGCACTGCGATATGTCAACGCTGGTGGCCTCAGTGTCAGAACGCGTTCTCTATTCACACCAATTGAATGGTTATGAATAATACGTTCACAATGTTCAGAAGGCGATACAGATAGCAATTGTTGTCCACGAGGTGGAGGTCCTTCTGAAGAAGGGCTGATCTTAACACACGAGCTGATTTTAACACACAAGCTGATTTTAACACACGAGCTGATCTTAACACACGGTAGTTTGCTTATTGTTGGTAATTTATGAAGTCTGAAGACTCGCAGGCTTGATTAGATCATGAATAATAAATACAGTAGTAGTTGGGGAGTTAGCACAGAGCGTACAGATCTGATGGTCTTAACACAGCCGGCGTACGGGTCTGACGGTCTTAACACAGCTATTGTTTGATTGGACTGAACACCTAACACATTAAAGCCGACCAAAGGAACAAAAGCATCATTACCGGAACAGAAGCTGTCAAATTATCCTTATTCTGATTTATGTGTAATTGGATTTATCAACAACAAAAATTATGAACAGTCCCTGCTGTTTGTTTCTTCTTGTGTGGGAGGATCAGTGAAAAGTTGCTTCGTTTGTCACCGGTGTACAGAGTAGCTGATTTATCCTGAGCTTTGTATACAGCAGTTATTGACTCTAGTAAAGTATTGGTGGCCATGATCCTCAGTGATAGCACCGTTGGTGCTAATGGAACGTGCAAACAAACCTTTTGGTATACGAGCTCGTGGGTATCTTGTTTCCGGGTTCTATTGTAGGCTGGTCATACTACGATAGCTTGAGTTCATTGCTACATCAATTGGTGTCTCGTTTCCGGTCTCTATTGTAGCTCTTGTCATCCTACAGTAGTTTCAATTCACTCCCACACTCACTGGTATCTTCTTACTAAATTCATCATCCTGATTATTGTAATACAAGCCACATGTAAATAAAATTGATTCTGCAATTTGAAATACAATTATTTCACGTTTTTACTACGTCCTTCTGCATATTTATACGTGTAATAATATATTCATTTAAACATTGCATAAACATGGTACTAGCGATTAATAGGTCTTCCTGTTTCCATTTCACCGAACCACATCCAGAATATAATGACCGCTAATGAATTAAAACTTCCACATTGGTTTCCTTTCCGCCACGCAGCCCTCTAAGATCTGTCGCCATGGTGACCACTGTGACCCGTGGACCAGGATTCCACCATTTGTTTGGATGGTATGGTAGCATTGTTTCCATGGTTACCAGAAGGGGGCTGCGGTGCCAGTAATGAGTGTTTAACCCAGATGTCTGTATTGGTGAGCAGTAGACAAGTGACATCTTTACTGTAAATTGGGATTCAGTGCTGGAAAGCTTATGGGTCCATGCAGAATAAATCTCTGTATCACATGTTCATATTTCACTATCCAGATTCAAGGTCAAACGTATATTACATCAAGCCCCAAATGAGCATATTTAACCCATTTTTAGAGCCGTGGACTGATTCTTTGACAGTTCGCATATACCTTCGGGTGAGATTGTACTATGCCTAATCACGACTAATATTACCTCATTATGTTAGGAGTCACTGGATATCTATTCCGTTTCGCTTGAGGAAAAGTAGAAGCGATATCTAACAGCAATCAGATTAATTCATGATCTGCACAAATTGAACAGATACTGTTATATACCACCATGCCTCTCCCTCGGCAATAGCTATTAACAGCTTAATGGCTGTGAGAATTATCACCATAAGAACGGCGACCCTTGCATAATATGCTTATCAAATATTACTCAGAAGCATTATGTTCATAGATGTCAAAGTTCAGTATAACATATTAGATTTCATATGCATATTGAAGTTCCTTGGCATGAAGAAATCTCAATAGTAAGATTTCACCATTCTATGTTAGGAGCATTCCTGGCTGTCATTTTTCAGTTCTAATATTTGGAACGCTTTTGCGTGTGCATGTCAAAGGTAAACATGGTAAAAGGACATGAACATTAACTGTGCTTGCTACAACCAATGGTAAAATTATCTGGTGATTGTGATAAGTATTTTAATCGCATTATACTATACTGCATGTGTTTTTACCTTTGACCTTTGACATATACATGTGTATTCTGTGCATATTCAAAACTTCAAGCTGACTTATAATTACTGTGCATATTTAACAGGACTAGGATCACATGTGAGTACAATTTATTTGGAGCTAGACTATTGTATTTTTTCTCTCATCTTTCCATGCATTCATTTTGAGACTGCACTTGCAGACACAAACACCCTTGCCAAAGGTTAAAGAACAACAACGTTAGCACAAACAAACCAGAACATGATTGTGCTGCACATCGCGATACTACATAACAGTGTCTGACAAATTTCAAATTGACAATTAATTAAGTCATCTTGAATTGGCATCCAATGATAATTAATTGCAGCTCCCATTGGCAGCCAATGATAATGAACTGCAGCTCCCATGCAACGTCTGAAATTAATGACCCTTCACTCACCTGAGTTCCTCAATAAATGATGGATAATTCAACGGTTGGAAACGTCAAATTACCAAGGGACCAACTCAGGTATTTTCACAAACAAATTAAATGGGTCACTCGAGGTATCTGCAGTATTAATCCAGGCAAAACCATTCTATCGTTGAAGTAGCAGGCGCCAATGGTGTCAGACCGATTCATCATAAACAAGCAGTATATTGATGCACTATGAAGGGGCAATGAATAACTATAATTTGGTATTTTCTTAATAACAATATATTTTTATTTTGTTTTCAGTGCTAGTGAAAACCATTGTATCATTTCTTTTTAAATATATATTTCTGTTGTCAACAATGTAATTTAATAATAAATCTGCTTTTTATATTTGTTTGTTGCTTGCCATTGCAAAATCCAGCCATCAGTCATTACTTATACTAAATAGAATGATAATTGATAACATGGTTAGCAATGTCACAAAAACACTTAATGTATTTATGAAATATATAATAATATAAAGAAAATGGTCGTATGACAAGTAATAGCAAATACGGTAGTTTAAGGGTGACATACAGTTTTGACAAGAGCAGTGTTCGAATTAATAGGGGGTCTGGGGGTCATTTGAAATTCTGTAATGTTAAAGGTATCTGTGTGACCCCCTGAAAATTACAGATTTTACCACCTTTAACATTAGGCCTATGAAGAATGACCCCCTCATTATCTTCATTATTTCGAACACTGCAAGAGTATAGTAATGCTTTATTCTAAGTTTCTGTTATCCTGATCAAGTGATAATGTTAAGTTATGCAGGATTGCTGATCACTATGTTAGGATTGATTGTGTGTAGTGATATGTGATACATCATGTAAGGCTATGGCATAGATTGATTTGATTGTGAACTAGATCAAATACTAGTAGTCCTGGACTGCGTTTCAGGGTGATTACTTGGATATTGATGTGTGGCTCGATGTGTTATAGAATGACGATTAGAGAAGACCTATACATGTTTCCTTGATGAGTATTAAATGATGCCGTAGTATTTATATTAAATCAAACATCCAACATGGCTAATGTGCATCTAGTTATATAACCTAAAGTTAAATGTGAAAATACTTGAAAAATTGAATTTTAAAAATTCACCTTCAGCGTAAAGCCTTCTCAATTCTTCATTAAATATAACTGTCATTTTGTGGATGTTTTAAAGTATTCAATGAATATTGAAATTCTAAATTCAAATTACCAATGCAAATTTGTATCACATCTTTCTTAATCCAATTAGCATAAATTTTGTGTAGTCATTGGATAAAATATCAGGATATGGATAAATGTATATCCTATGACAATGAATAATGTTAAGAGAGTACATCCATAAGAATGGCCATGCACCACTAGTAGGTCAACAAGATACATGTAGTTCAAATATTAGTAACTGCATTCTACCCTGATATGATCTGTCCTAAATAATTACTTTTTAATAAATCAGTAATTTCCTAATAATTTAAAGGCATAATATCACAGTTGATTGACCTGGATAATGGACAAACGAATTTCGATCTGAGACTAATTGCGCTTGA